>ML661896.1:14849019-14863716 GCA_007570785.1 Antilocapra americana
TAAAAAGCAGAGACATTACTTTGCTGACAAAGATCCATCTAGTCAAAGCTATGGTTTTTCCAGTAGTCATGTATGGATGTGAGAGTGGGACTATAAAGAAAGCTGAGTATGAAGAATTGACGCTTTTGAACTGTGGTGTTGGAGAAGACTCTTGAGAGTCCCTTGGACTACAAGGAGGTCAAATCAGTCCATCTTAAAGGAAATCAATCCTGAATATTCATTGGAAGGACTGATGCAGAAGCTCAAAAACTTTTGCCACCTGATGTGAATAGCCAACTCATTAGAAAAGACCCTGATGCTGGGAAAGACTGAAGGCAGGAAGAGAAGATTGAAGGGAGAGGACGAAATCGTTGGATGGCATCACCAACTCAATAGACATGAATTTGAGCAGTCTCTGGGAGATGGTGAAGGACAGGGAGGCCTGGTATGCTGCACTACATGGGGTCACAAAGAGTTAGACACAGCTGAGTGACTGAACAACAAGTGGTATTCATCTTTGCTATCAGATATTTCTCATGGATATTCCATCCTTGGGTTTCCCATAGTAAATGGAGTTTTAGTGGTTTGGCTAGTTTCTCTATCTGACAATTGTTCTTGAAGTCTCTGAACTTGAAGATGTCAAGAGAACCAAGCAGATGTGTACAAAGCGAGGAGAGGGGCTTCCTCCGAGGTTTACAGAAGACATATTTGACTTTGACAAAAGATGGGCCTACAGACAGAGCCATGCATTTAGAATGTGTCAGCTCTTCCTAGAGACTTAATCTAAGAAATTAATTGGCTGAAGGTAAGAAAAGTGGGAATCAAAGTGACTAAGGGGCTATTTTGATGAAGAATCTTATAGATTCTTTTAACAGTGAAAAGCTTTCATGTATAAATCTCTCTGTATAAACCCTAATCTCACAACTTGAATCCCTCCAGCATTTAAATGGGACATATTCTATATTCTTCCTGAAAATAGGCAAGTATTTACCAAAAAGTAAGCTCTTTCTCCCTTGCTCAGTTTTATTTTCACCAATCTAACACCACACACACACACACACACACACACACACACACACACACACAGCATGTTTCTCAAAATAGTCATTTCAGTGTTAACATGAGCATTTTCACATAAAACAGATAAAGGCAAATGGGGAGGATGCTCATTCTTCAAGTCCCCCTTCTCTTGATGTTGCCAACATCAAGAGAATTCACTCCAAACTTGAGTATCTGGATTGAAAAACAGTGCTGCAATTTGTTGTAGGTTTTCTCCCAGGCCACCCCCGCATTTCATGGCATCAATTTCTGTTCTGTACAGAGTTTGTCCAAGAGAGTATATTGAAACCAGATTTAAAGAACACAGTTGGGAATTCCCTGGTGGTGCAGTGGTTGGGAATCTTCCTGCCAATGCAGGGAATACTGGTTCAATCCCCGGTCAGAGAAGGTCCTGTATGCCACAGAGCAAATAGGGCTGTGTGTCATAACTACAGAGCCTGCGCTCTAGACTCCATGCGCCGCAACTACTAAGCCCACGTGCTGCAACTACTGAAGCCCGAGGGCCCCGGAGCCCATGCTCTACCACCAGAGAAGCCGCCACAGTGAGAAGCTTGCCCACTGCAATGAAGACCCAACAAAGCCAAACATTTTTTAGAAGATCGCAGTCTACTAATAAAACATCAGTAGAGAAGGTAGGGAAAAAATGAGTCTCTGAAAGTCTATCTTGCATTAGCATGCAAAAAATGATGCAGATGTTCTGTGCAGCTTCCTACCATTGTCCACACTGTTCTGCTGCATCACCATTCGGACGTGTCTAAAGAAAGAGTTACTGGTTTATTTTGTTCTGTTTTATTTCTCTTCTGTGCAAACTCTCTGGAAAACACCAATGGGAGACACCAATCTCAATTTCATTCCAGTGGTAAAATTTTCCATTATACCAAATTCCCTAACTTGCTTTTACCCATTTCACTCATGCAGAGAAAAACCAATTTTCCTTTTGACCCAGTACTAAAGTTAAATGTACACAGTAAGTGCATTTTTTTGAAAAAAAATTAAAAGTATATCCACAGGTTACTTTGGAACCTCATGAGCTTAGCCATTAAATCTTGATAGATTCTGGTTCCACTATATCCACTTTTGTGTGTTCCTTAAGACTTAATTTCAGTTAATAAATTGGGTTTTCACTCAGTCACAGAGAAGCCTCTGATAAAACCACCAACTCTCTTCCTGAACAGTTCAGCACTTGATTTCAGTAGAGTGAAATAAAACATCATTTGTTCTATACCAAAGATGTTCAAACGTATTTTTAACCAAACTAAAAATAGATAATATGGCAGAAATAACATGCTTTGGTTATAGGCCAATATTCTGTCCTTGTATTCTGGTCCACCTATTTTCCTAAAATGACAGAAACTTAATGAACACGATTATGACACTGTCTAGGTAAAGAACAATGAAATAAAGATTGAGCACAAAAAAAATGAAATAATGATAGAATGTTTCTAAGACTGATTTTCACTACAGTTCTCCAAGCCTTAATGTAAATTTTCTTAAGATAATATTTATTTCCATGTTCTAATACTAGCCACAATAATCAGACAACAAATTAGATAATATCTGTCCTATAAGCAAGGCCTCCCTGGTGGCTCAGACAGTAAAGTGTCTGCCTGCAGTGCAGGAGACCTGGCTTCGATCCCTGGGTCGAGAAGATCCCCTGAAGAAGGAAATGGCAACCGACTCCAGTACTCTTGCCTGGAAAATTCCATGGACAGAGGAGCCTATAAACAAGAGCCTGGCCATTCCAAATACCCACATAGACATAGAAAACAAGCTTGTGGTTAGCAAAGGGGAAAGAGGAGTTTAGGATTAAAATATACACACTACTGTACATGAAATAGATAATCAACAAAAGCCTATTGTATAGCACAGGGAACTCTACCCAGTAATTACCTACAATGGAAAACAATCTAAAAGAGATTATAAATGAATCACTTTGCTGTACACCTGAAACTAACACAACATTGTAAGTCAAATATACTTTAACAAATATTTCAAAAAAACCCAATATGCTATACGTATAGTTTCTGGAATGACTTTCAGAAAAAATTACACTCCATGTATTAAAATGTCACATTTGCAAATAAATTATCAGAAGACTGTCAGACCTGAAATTTACTACACAGAGCACTCTCTCAGATTATCTTAACTTCAAAGACAAAAATAAATTATAAATATCAAAGTAATATAAAATAGAGTAAAATTACAATTCTATTTGAAAGAGATTAATTGTGAATTAAGTGCCAAATTACTCAGTTCAGTTCAGTCACGCAGTCATGTCCGACTCTTTGCAACCCCATGGACAGAAGCATGCCAGGCTTCCCTGTTCATCACCAACTCCAGGAGCCCACTCAAACTCATGTCCATCACATAGAGGTGATGCCATCCAACTATCTCATCTTCTGCTGTCCCCTCCTCCTCCCTCCTTCAATCTTTCGCAGCATCAAGATTTTTTTCAATGAGTCAGTACTTCGCATCAGGTGGCCAAAGTATTGGAACTTCAGCTTCAGCATCAGTCCTTCCAAAGAATATTGAGGACAGATTTCCTATAGGATGGACTGGTTTGATCTCCTTGCAAGTCTAAGGGACTCTCAAGAGTCTTCTCCAACACCACAGTTCAAAAGCATCAATTCTTCAATGCTCAGCTTTCTTTATATTCCAACTCTC
Source organism: Antilocapra americana (assembly GCA_007570785.1). Lineage (NCBI taxonomy): Eukaryota > Metazoa > Chordata > Mammalia > Artiodactyla > Antilocapridae > Antilocapra > Antilocapra americana. The sequence continues at coordinate 14,852,722 of ML661896.1, forward strand.
ATATCCATACTGGAGAAACCATAGTTTTGACTAGATGGACCTTTGTTGGCCAAGTATTAACTCTGCTTTTTAATATGCTGTCTAGGCTGGTCATAGCTTTTCTTCCAAAGGAGCAAGTGTCTTTTAATATCATGGCTGCAGTCACCATCTGCAGTGATTTGTAGCCCAAAAAATTAAAGTCTGTCTACTGTTTCCACTGTTTCCCTATTTGCCATGAAGTGATGGAACCAGATGCCATGATCTTAGTTTTCTGAATGTTGAATTTTAAGCCGACTTTTCACTCTCCTCTTTCACATTCATCAAAAGGCTCTTTAGTTCTTCATTTTCTGCCGTAAGGGTGGTGTCATCTGCATATCTGAGGTTATTGATATTTCTCCCGGAAATCTTGATTCCAGCTTGTGCTTCTTTCAAACCAGCATTTCTCATGATGTACTCTGCATATAAGTTAAATAAGCAGGGTGACAATCTACAGTCTTGATGTAATCCTTTCCCGATTAGGAACCAGTCTGTTTGTTGTTCCATGTCCAGTTCTAACTGTTGCTTCTTGACCTGCATATAGATTGCTTAGGAGGCAGGTCAGATGGTCTGGTATTCCAGTCGCTAAGAATTGTCCACAGTTAAGTGTGATCCACACAGTCAAAGGCTTTGGCATAGTCAATAAAACAAAAGTAGATGTTTTTCCGGAAGTCTCTTGCTTTTTCGATGATTCAGTGGATGTTGGCAATTTGATCACTACCATTTCCTCTGCCTTTGCTAAATCCAGCTTCAACATCTGGAATTTCATGGTTCATATACTGTTGAAGACTGGCTTGAAGAATTTTGAGCATTACTTTGCTAGCATGAGAGGTGAGTTCAGTTGTGCAGTAGTTTGAGCATTCTTAGGCATTGCCTTTCTTTGGGATTGGAATGAAAACTGACCTTTTCCAGTCCTGTGGCCTCAGCTGAGTTTTCCAAATTTGCTGGCCTATTGAGTGCCGCACTTTCACAGCATCATCTTTTAGGATTTGTAATAGCTCAACTGGAGTTCCATCACCTCTACTAGCTTTGTTTGTGTGAGACTTCCTAAGGCCCACTTGACTTCACATTCCCGGATGTCTGGCTCTAGGTGAGTGATCACACCATTGTGGTTACATGGGTCATGAAGATCTTCTTTGTATAGTTCTTCTGTGTATTCTTAATATCTCTTCTTAATATCTTTTGCCACTGTTAGGTCCATACCATTTCTGTCCTTTGATTTTAACTCAGGTGACCATTATATCTACTACTTTGGGCAAGAATCCTTTAGAATAATGGAGTAGCCATCATAGTCAAGAAAAGAGTCCAAAATGCAGTACTTAGATGCAATCTCAAAAAAGAATGATTTCTGTTCATTTCCAAGACAAACCATTCACTATCACGGTAATCCAAGTCTATGCCCCAACTGGTAACACTAAAGAAGTTGACACTGAACAGTTCTATGAAGACCTTCTAGAACTAACACCCAAAAAAGATGTCCTCATCATTATAGGGGGCTGGAATGCAAAAGCAGGAAGTCAAGAGCGACCTGGAGTAACAGAAAAATTTGGCCTTGGAGTAGAAAACAAAGTAGGGCAAAGGCCAACAGAGTTTTGCCAAGAGAACACACTGATCACAGCAAACACCCTTTCCAACAACACAAGAGAAGACTCTACACATGGACATCACCAGATGGTCAAATACTAAAATCAAATTAATTATATTCTTTGCAGCCAAAAATGGAGAAGCCCTATACAGTCAGCAAAAACAAGACTGGGAGCTGAATGTGGCTCGGATCATGAACTCCTTATTGCCAAATTCAGATTTAAATTGAAGAAAGTAGGGAAAACCACAAGGCCATTCAGGTATGATCTAAATCAAATCCCTTATGATTTTACAGTGGAATTGAGAAATAGATTCATGAGATTAGATCTGATAGAGTGCCTGAAGAACTCTGGACAGCGTTTTGTGACTTTGTACAGGAGACAATGATCAAGACTATCCCGAAGAAAAAGAAATGCAAAAAGGCAAAACAGTTGTCTGAGGAGGCCTTACAAATAGCTGAGAAAAGAAGAGAAGTGAAAGGCAAAGGAGAAAAGGAAAGATAAACCCATTTGAATGCAAAGTTCCAAATACAAAGTTGAAATAAGAAAGCCTTCCTCAGTGATCAATGCAAAGAAATAGAAGAAAACAACAGAATGGGAAAGACTAGAGATCTCTTCAAGAAAATTAGAGATACCAAAGGAACATTTCATGCAAAGATAAGCAAAATTACTAGCACTTTTAAAATAATTCAAAAGTAATAAATTTTATCATCTGGTATGTATTGTAAGGTTGCTTACTTCAAAACAAAAAAAAATCTAGGAAATAGGAATGAGAATGTATCTAAGGAAGCAAAATAGTACTAAAGCCAGTAAGACTCAGTTATCTCCTGGTTTGATATTTAAAGAAAGAGCTTTTCCTTTTGAGAGAATTGATCGAGATGAATGTTTAGTGATTACTCTCACATTCTTGTTACAAAAAATGGGGGAAATGAGCATATTATAGGACAATTCCTGTTGTAATACATACCCACTGGAAAAGTTCTTCTGCTGAATCCATATACACCACTTCCTGCTGATTACAGTGATATGCCCACAGGGAAGGAGAAAGTAAGAATCTCACAGATGTTAACATTCTCATGCCTGTGCAGTAAACATTCATACTAAGGTAACAAAGTTGAAATTTGAATCTCATATCATATTAACTCTATTTGCTAACTATATGTCTTCAGAAAGCAGGAACAGTTAGACTTACTTATCATTAAAACTTTGCCAAGGTAGGCAAAGTCTAACACATGGCATATTCTCAGTAACTATTTTCTGGCTAAAAGAATTTTAAGAATGTGCAATCCAAACTCCTTCATAATAACTTAGTCCATGGTATTGCTATTTGCTTAATATACAGACATAAGAGAAAATCTGGTTTAAATTATCAGCTGTGAGATAAGGCGATAAAATGAGTTCAATGTAGAGAAAACTGTCTTGAAGGGCAGGCAAAATCATATTTTTTGATCCTTAGGGTTAAGTACCAGATAATGAAAAATGGAAAATTTGATAATAGATGAAAACACCTAAATATTGTCATGATGTTGAAAAAGCCTATGCCAGTATTTACTGAATGTGTTATAGACCTGGTGGACAAAAATGACCTGGGACGTGCGATGCATCTAAACTATACCAATGGTTTTGAGTAACCATAAGTATTTCTCCAAATGGGGTGAGAACAGATATGAATTCCTACCTCCAAATTGGCTTCTTTCTCCAACATTTGAAATAGAGATTAGTGATTTTAGAAATTACAATGAAATAAATTTTAACTTTAACCCTAAAAAAAGTTTACATTAAAATTTAACACTTACCCCTCCAATAAAGGGGCTTCCCAAGTAGCTCAGCTGGTAAAGAATCCACCTACAATGAAGGAGACCTGGGTTCCATCCCTGGGTTGGCAAGATTGCCTGGAGAAGGGAACAGCTATCCACTCCAGAATTCTAGCCTGAAGAATTCCATGGACTGTATAGTCCATGGAGTCGCAGAGGTGCGACTGAGACACTTGGGCTTCCCAGGTGGCACTAGTGGTAAAGAACCCTCCTGCCAATGCAGGAGACATAAGAGATGTGGGTTTAATCCCTGGGTCGGGAAGATCCCCTGGAGGAGAGCATGGAAACCCACTCCAGTATTCTCACCTGGGAAATCCCATGGACAGAGGAGTGTGGTAGGCTACAGCCCATAGGGTCACAAAGAGTTGGACACAGCTGAGCAACTGAACATGCATGCATGGCATTAGAAGATATTCTAGTTTCATTCTTTTACATGTAGCTGAACAAATTTCCCAGCATAAATGTAACAGATAATAAAAGACATTTATGCTCTGGCTGGGGCTTCCCAAGTGACGCAGTGGTAAAGAATCTGCCTGTCAATGCAGGAGACATAAGAGATGTGGGTTTAATCCCTGGGTAAGGAAGATCCCCTGGAGGAGGAAATGGCAACCCACTCAAGTATTCTTGCCTGGAGAATCCCATGGACAGAGGAGCCTGGTGGGCTACAGTCGCTGGGGTAGCAAAGAGTTGGACTAAACTGAAGCAACTTAGGACAGCACACAGCCTCCAAAAAAAGAAGAAAAAATAAGACCATATGTACCCATAATCTAAAGTGCCTTATATAAAGCAAAACACAAAATATACTGGTTATAATTTCAGTATACTTGAATAAATAGTCTCATGGAAACAGCTATGCAAATTACAATTGAAAAAAACTACAGAATACGTACTGAACCTAAAAAATAGAATTTCAGTTCTATTAAAGTGCAAATCAGTAGTAAAGCTGTTGGATCCCTTGGCCAAGATCAACCCTGAAAGAATTACAGATTGAAAAAATGCACATATAAACACCCTGAAATCTCCAGAATAATAAAACTTATGTTCAACTATTATTCATGTGTGTGAGTACAGAAGGCGTGGGGCAGGGGTTAGAGAGGGAAGAAGTGGTGTTGATCTGAGATTAGAGGTGGGAAGTCCACTGATAGAGGAGTGGTAGACACTCATGTTTTCAAAGAAGACAGAGTCATTTTATGGCCATATAATGGCTATAATTCTTCCTACCAAGACAATGCTGATTTCCTGACATTCCTCTGTTACCTTCATAGTGGTACTCTATTTCCCTTAGTTATTTGAATTTGTATTCATGACCCAGATAATCATGATGATGTGATCACTCACCTAGAGCCAGACATCCAGGAATGTGAAATCAAGTGCGCCTTAGAAACCATCACTATGAACAAAGCTGGTGGAGGTGATGGAATTCCAGTGGAGCTATTTCAAATCCTGAAAGATGATGCTGTGAAAGTGCTGCACTCAATATGCCAGCAAATTGGGAAAACTCAGCAATGGCCACAGGACTGAAAAAGGTCAGTTTTCATTCCTATCCCAAAGAAAGGCAGTGCCAAAGAATGCTCAAACTACCACACAATTGCACTCATCTCATACACTAGTAAAGTGATGTTCAAAATTCTCCAAGCCAGGCTTCAGCAATACGTGAACCGTGAACTTCCAGATGTTCAAGCTGGTTTTAGAAAAGGCAGAGGAACCAGAGATCAAATTTCCAACATCCCCTGGATCATTGAAAAAGCAAGAGAGTTCAAAAAAAAAAAAATCTAGTTCTGTTTTATTGACTATGCCAAAGCCTTTGACTGTGTGGATCACAATAAACTGTGGAAAATTCTGAAAGAGGCAGGCATACCAGACCATCTGACTTGTCTCTTGAGAAACCTGTATACATGTCAGGAAGCAACAGTTACAACTGGACATGGAACAAAAGACTGGTTCCAAATAGGAAAGGAGTGCGTCAAGGCTATATATTGTCACCCTGCTTATTCAACTGACATGCAGAGTACATCATGAGAAACGCTGGGCTGGAAGAAGCACAAGCTGGAATCAAGATTGCCAGGAGAAATATCAATAACCTCAGATATGCAGATGACACCACCCTTATGGCAGAAAGTGAAGAGCAACTAAAAAGCCTCTTGATGAAAGTGAAAGAGGAGAGCGAGAAAGTTGGCTTAAAGCTCATCACTCAGAAAACTAAGATCATGGCATCTGGTCCCATCATTTCATGGGAAATAGATTGGGAAACAGTGGAAACAGTGTCAGACTTTATTTTGGGGGGCTCCAAAATCACTGCAGATGGTGACTGCAGCCATGAAATTAAAAGACACTTACTCCTTGGAAGGAAGTTTATGTCCAACCTAGATAGCATATTGAAAAGCAGAGACATTGCTTTGCCAACAAAGGTCCATATAGTCAAGGCTATGGTTTTTCCAGTAGTCATGTATGGATGTGAGAGTCGAACTATAAAGAAAGCTAAGCACCAAAGAATTGATGCTTTTGAACTGTGGTGTTGGAGAGGACTCTTGAGAGTCCCTTGGACTGCACAGAGATCCCACCAGTCCATCCTAAGGGAGATGAGTCCTGGGTGTTCATTGGAAGGACTGATGTTGAAACTGAAACTCCAATACTTTGGCCACCTCATGGGAAGAGGTGACTCACTGGAAAAGACCCTGACGCTGGGAAAGACTGGGGGCAGGAGGAGAAGGGGACGACAGAGAATGAGATGGCTGGATGACATCACTGGCTCAATGAAAATGGGTTTGGGTTGACTCCAGAAGTTGGTGATGGACAGGGAGGCCTGGCAATGCTGTGATTCATTGGGTTGTGAAGAGTCAGACACGACTGAGTGACTGAACTGAACTGAACTTGTTTGTATTTGTAGAGTTATTCCTTTAGAAGAAAATCTATGTTCCCCAAAATATAGCTAAATCAAATTGACCAAATGCTCTCAGTACTTCCTGTTTCTGTATTCAGTTTTTCATTTACTTCAACTTAATTCTCCCACATCTCAATTCATATTTCATATTCTTTACCAAAATTAGTTCTAGTTTGTATTTTCTTCCACTGTGTGTGTGTGCTCAGTCACTTCAGTCATGTCAAACTCTTTGCAACCCTGTGGATCATTACTTGTGCTCAAATACTAACTATTGGTTCTTTATAAAATATGAAATCCAAAAATACATATTTGAATTGCATGTTTGTAAATATATGCATATATATCCTCTACAACATAATGGGGAAAATCTATTACATGAGTAAATGACAGGACCTATTCAGAAGCTGTGTACACAAACTCTCCATTATTCACATTAATGTGAGAGGCAGAGGCAGATGTCAAAATAATGAAATATATAAGTAATCAAGTACAGTGTCTGAGCAATTCTCTTAAAAAGCCTTTTAAAATATATGCTGTTAATTGTTTTGTCTCTGGCTTCTCCTTCTCCAATAGTATGTATACTCAGAAGTAAAAATTAAATATATACACCAAAGACTTAAAACATTTACAATGTTAAAACAAAACAATTTTTAAAGAGGTTAGGAAAGTACTTTATTTGATATATCAAACTCTTCAGGCTTGATATGACTCAAAGTGCTTGAGATACATCTAAAAACCAATGAAATGACAAGTGAATGAAGCAAAAACTATTATAATGAAAATTATTTTAAACCATGAAAAAACAAATTTGACACTGCATTTGATTCAAGTCTTCAAACTACAAGCTAACTGGGTGACAAGTGAATCTGTCCCATCATGCAGAGCTATTCAAAAATCTCCTCCTGATTTCCCCTGAAAAACGCCAGACAAATATTTACCAAAGTCCATAGAAATCTGTACTCAGAATAAAAGAATCTCAAAGTAGTAAAAGTTATTATACCTTCTTCTGTAACTTACTTTCTTCTTGCATAAAACCTATGATTTAATTTCAAGGGTTCAACTTTTCATCTCTGTTGCTTAGAGAAAGTGGGTAAATGTGCTGTTGAAAGGAAAGTCTTGAGAGTCATTGTACATTCACCCATAGCCTCATTAAGTAGCAACCTATCTAACTCACCTTCATTGGCTTGTCACCCCAGAGGTTTTCTTGTCTCACATACATTTTCTCCCAGTCTAACTGCCATCTCAGTGCACTGCACCAAAGGCACGGCCAGTTTTCACCATGTTTTCAACGTTGAACATTGTAATTCACAACCAGGTTTACCATTCATCCTGGCTTTCATGCCAGGCTTTCAAATCCCCACCAAGGCACCAAGAGTCTCTTCCCACCCAACAAGCACACTTTTAATAATAACTGAGCTAATTAAGGTACTTTGTTTTTCTATTTGAGTCTTAAGATGATTTAAAAATATATAAAACCATAATCAAATTCATGAATAGTAGTTCTATAGTTAAAACAAGCTTTCAAAACTCAGCTGATTCAAACATATCGAAAGGATCCCTGTTTCTTCTAGTGCTTCCCAACTTTATCCCTAGCTCCCTGTGCAGACCTGTCTCCAGTCACTACTAACACATGTAAACTTCTCATGCAAACCCTAACACACTCATGACAGTCACTTTATGACTGTACGCCTTGATCCCTGTCATTCTCTCTGCTGGTGGATCCTTCTCCTTCTGTTTTCTTACTTGGCAAACTTGTACTCATTTTGAGACCCAGCTCAAAATTCATCCCAATCTGCAACTTTGGCCAAACATCCAGCCAACTTTTAGTCAGGAAAAAAAAAAAATCTCAGACATTCCCTTACAGATCGTTACAAACACTTCTGTTATAGCACTAGGAGTGCTGTACTCTGATTCTAGCTTTGTGTATTCGTCTTACTTGAATCTTCACATTTAACTTACTTTAATGGACATTTGTCATTTGGGCGCTGCTTGGCATCCAAACACCTTTCCTCTTTGGCGTAGGGTTGTCAGAATTGGCAAAAACATACACAGGACACAGGACTAAACCACCACATACCAAAAAATAACTGCCATTTATTCCACAATTTAGTCTTATTTTAAATCTTGGTATACATTAATTTAAAAAATAAAATCATTCTATTTCTATTTTTAAGCAATAAGTTTAGATTTAAAGATTCAAACATATCCCTAAGATCCATCATTTGAAGAAGCGATTGTAATTATCAGTGTGATCAATATCAAGAAGAAATAATTTGTATCATCTTCATTTCAAAAACTGGTGAGAATACCTGTTTCCCATTGACGTCCAGAATACTCCAGTGAAAAACCAATCCTACAGAGGCTGTCCATTTCTTCTCCAACACACTGAAAAGAAATACGAACACTGATAATAATGTCACCATATACATAATTTTCATTATTTAATATTATTGAAGGAAGAGAAAGAAAATGTATCCAATTGGACATTAACTATGGATAAGCCTATTTGTTCTGTGGTGTTCAAGGCAATCTTTTACCTACACAAGAATGCAATTCCTTCCTATACAAATGACGTACTCAGACATACTAATCTCACAATGCTTTTAGTACTCTGCAGCGTAGCTTAAATATTTAGTCATTTATTTATACAATTTTAAAAAATCTTTCTGTGGCATTATATTTAATGATGACCAAAACAGAGTCACTGAGTACTTTCCACTCATAAACTCACTGTGTATTTATCAAAAGTGTATCCTTCTTCAGCACATCACTAGTGGGTAACAGTTGCAATTGCTTTGTATTTAGTAAAGTGACAGTGAATGTGAAGCCGCTCAGTTGTATCCGACTCTTTGGGACACCATACACTGCAGCCCACCAGGCTCCTCCATCCATAGAATTTCCTAGGCAAGAGTACTGGAATGGGTTGCCATTCCCTTCTCCAGGGGATCTTCCCAACCCAGGGATCGAACCCGGGTCTCCTGCATTGCAGGCAGACACTTTACACTCTGAGCCACCAGGGAATCCCTGTATTTAGTAAGTACATGATAATAAGTACCTTTCTAAATCGCATACCCTCGTATTAAGCAACATCCAAAAGTGTTATTTGATTTTAAAATTATAAATTTTAAAATTTCATTCTCAACATGAATTATCCATGCAGTTCAATTCAGTTGCACAGTCGTGTCTGACTCTGTGATCCCATGAACTGCAGCATGCCAGGCTTCCCTGTCCATCACCAATACACGGACCTAGCTCAAACTCATGTCCATCGAGTCGGTGATGCCATCCAACCATCTCATCCTCTGTCATCCCCTTCTCCTCCTGTCTTCAATCTTTCCCAGCATCAGGGTCTTTTCCAATGAGTCAGTTCTTCACATCAGGTGGCCAAAGTACTGGAGCTTCAGCTTCAGCTGAACATTCATTGGAAGGACTGTGAATATTCAATGAATCAATATTCAGAGTTGATTTCCTTTAGGATTGACTGGTTGGAACTCCTTGGAATCCAAGGGACTCTCAAGGGTCTCCTCCAACAACACAGTTCAAAAGCATCAATTCTTCAGCGTTCAGCTTTCTTTGTAGTCCAACTCTTTTATCCATACATGACTACAGGAAAAACCATAGCTTTGACTAGACAGACTTTGCTGTCAAGTAATGTCTCTGCTTTTTAATGAGCTTCCTACATTGGTCATAGATTTTATTCCAAGGATCAAGCATCTTTTAATTTCCTGGCTGCAGTCACCATCTGCAGTGATCTTGGAGCCCAAGGAAATAGTCTGTCGCTATTTCCATTGCTACCCCATCTATTGACATTAAATGATGGGACTGAATGCCATGATCTTCATTTTTTGAATGTTGAATTTTAAGTCAGCTTTTTCACTCTCCTCTTTCACTTCCATCAAGAGGCTCTTTAGTTCTTCTTCGCTTTCTGCCATAAGGGTGGTCTCAAATGCATAGCTGAGGTTATTGATATTTCTCCCAGAAATCTTGATTTCAGCTTGTGCTTCTTCCAGTCCAGCATTTCACATGATATACTCTGCATATAAGTTAAATTAGCAGGGTCACAATATACACCCTTGACATACTCCTTTCCCAATTTGGAACCAGTCTGTTGTTCCATGTCTGTTTCTGACTGCTGCTTCTTGGCCTGCATACAGATTCCTCAGGAGGCAGGTAAGGTGGTCTGGTATTTCCATCTCTTTAAGAATTTTCCACAGTTTGTTGTGATCTACAGACTCAAAGGCTTTGGCTTAGTCAATAAAGCAGAAGTAGATATTTTTCTGGAATATTTACTTGTTTTTTCTATGCTCCAACAGATGTTGGCAATTTGATCTCTGGTTTCTCTGCATTTTCTAAATCTAGCTTATACTGGTTTATAATCTTACCCCCAATATTAGGACTCAGGCCTTTTTTTAGGTAGGGAGAAGAATACAATAACAAAAAAAATTTCTCAGAAGAGGTTTATTAAAAATTAAACAGTGACCTACCATATGATCCAGCAATTCCACTCCTGGGTTTATATCCAGAAAATAAACTAATTCAAAAATGTATACCTAACCTAATGTTCATAACAACACTATTTACAATACAGCCAAGACAAGGAAGTAACCAAGTGCTCATCAACATATGACTGGATTAAAAAGAAATGATATATACATACACACACACACACACACACACACACACACACACACACACACACACA
>ML661896.1:14869124-14897237 GCA_007570785.1 Antilocapra americana
AGGAGGAGAAGGGGATGACAGAGGATGAGATGGCTGGATGGCATCACTGACTCAATGGACAGGAGTTTGGGTAAACTCTGGGAGTTGGTGATGGATAGGGAGGCCTGGCATGCTGTGGTTCATGGGGTCGCAAAGAGTTGAACACAACTGAGCGACTGAACTAAACAGCTGAAACATACTATCCATCAGTATATCTTTTGTTATAGTTGTATGTGCTTCTCACATCTTTATAATTTTGCATATTTCAGTTTTCTGAATCTTCCAGTAAAGGTAAAGCTTAATTTTCTAGGCTCTCAGGTCTTTACATAGCTCCCAAAGTAGTGAATTTACTTTCCTTGCTCTGCTTTATTACATTCATCCACTTACCAGTTACTTCATCCTAGCACTGATATTACTTCAGCATCACAGAATGTTTTTTTCTTCCGGTCTCCCTTCTTGGATTATTCCTTCCGCTTTATCTACTCAGATTCAATGCTTTCACAGCAAATCATAGTATAAAAGAAAAAGAAATCAATACTTTAAAGTCAAGGTGGATTTCTTCATTGCAATGAATTCTGATCCTGAGGAGACACTCTTACATAGTGCAAAGGTGAGGTCATTCTGGGTTCAAATCCCGAATTATTAGCTGGTCAACTTTATGAAAATTTCTTATCCTTATTGAACATCAATGTTCTCATATATGAAATAGATGTAATAATACCTAAATATAGCTTTGTGGTATAGGATATACTGAAAAAAATAACAAGTATATAATAACTGTTAATTACCCTCATCTGTTTCCTTGCTGCTGCTGCTGCTGCTAAGTTGCTTCAGTCGTGTCCAACTCTGTGCAACACCACAGACGGCAGCCCACCAGGCTCCCACGTCCCTGGGATTCTCCAGGCAAGAACACTGGAGTGGGGTGCCATTTCCTTCTCCAATGCATGAAAGTGAAAAGGGAAAGTGAAGTCGCTCAGTCGTCAGCGACTCTTAGTGACCCCATGGTCTGCAGCCCACCAGGCTCCTCTGTCCATGGGATTTTCCAGGCAAGAGCACTGGGGTGGGGTTGCCACTGCCTTCTCCGTCTGTTTCCTTGGGGGCAATAAGTATTTGTGGAATTCAAACTACTTCAACCTCATTCACCTCCTCCACCAAAAGAGAAGTTTAAACCAAACGAGGTCAAAAGCCCTCAGATTTTTAGCTCTCTGTGATTGTGAGCTTAAGGAATGTTCCTTTCACCTCCTCTGACAGCATCCAGCCACACAGCATTGCACATAAGTGGGAGCTGCAGAAAGAAACACAGCATCTTGGAGGTCATCAGTTTCCTGAGTGCTCTTCCTTGGTGTCTCGTGCTGAACTGTAGCCTTCCGTGGGCTTCTTTAAAAATTCCCCTTATAAATAGTTACAGAAGTAGTTCTCTTGAATTTCTCCTTATTTCTCCTGGGTCACAAATGCTTCCCTGAAGCCCAGGGATATCCAGAGGTTGTAAATATTCGCATAATGAATTTTTATCACTAGTTCCTGTGAATTCTGGTCAAAAATATTGGGGTCACTAGCCTTATGGATAATGAATGGATCTTCCATTTCTAACCAAGGGAGTTTCAATAGTCTTCTTCAGTGGGATAAGCCTATGTCATTCTCTTTTAAGAATGAAAGTTTTATGTGTAAATCACTGAAATAAAGCTGACTTCATTAGAGTTGTTGATGTGTATTTTCTTTTCTTTTGAAGCTCTTCCAATGAAACGGATAAATATAAATCTAACAGTGCTTTTATTACTACACTTTTCTCTGAAATCATTGCCCAAAATGACAACTCTTTAGTGTAAAGTAACTGCAATGTTCTCTAATAACCCATATGATAGCTATTGTCTGTTCAATGCTGCCTTGAAAATTACATGGAAAATTAAGCCAATCCAACTAGCAAAGATATATTAATATAACCATTATATGTCTGACAAACTCACTCAAGCTAAAAATAATTAGCATTAAATCAATAAATTCAGGCTATTTACATAATTGTCGCAATCTTTTAGAAGTCCGCTTTGCCACTCCCTGTTCACTTTTTTTTCCCACTAACATATTATAGCTAATTGCTTTTTAATTAACTTGCTAGTAAGTGATGCTTCTAAAAAAGATTGTAAACTACTCATTATTAATGATATCTAACATTTTTACACACCTTCCATGTTTATATTGACTTGCACCATCTCATTAGAATCCTTTGATAACCATTCCTGATTTATAAATCAAAGAAGGCAATGTTCAAAGACACTGGACCATTTGTTCAATATCTCCCAGCTAATAAAAGATAAGGCTGAGATAAATAGCCTGGGTCATCTGATTCCAATGTCTATTTTAGACACTGTCTCTCAATTAAAATGAAATGGATAGTATAAAGGTCCCTACTTCATGGAGTCCAGCTCCTCAAAATTGAGTTAATTTTACAGGGTATTAATGCAATTAGGTGACCATGAGAAATCTTGAGGCCTCTTGCCCTCTAACCTCCACACTACCAAACGCACTAATTCAATATCCTTAGCTATCTTTTTGACCGCTTGTCTTTCTGTGCAAAACATGGCTCTTCATATGGCCAGAGGCACAGGGTGTGAGGGAAAGATCTTTGCAACAGGTACCTCTTTCATACCTTTTTCTATGTGATTTTTGACTTGCTTGCAGATTTCTAAGATGAGAGCACTCTCCCTACTGCAACAGTCTTTCTAATCAAAGCCTCTCTTGTCTATGTCTTACAAAGATAGTGACAACACGGGCACTTTTAAGACTGCAATGTGTCAGGGAAAAAGAGGGAAGCTATTTGGAAAGCTAACTCTCCCACAGAACGGCTTCTAGGTCTCCAGGGTGTACACAGGACAATGGCTCAACCAGACAAGAACAAAGGCCTTTGCATATGCTCTTTGAATGGCCTACGACACAGTGCAATTTCAACTATGTTTAAAGTTTAGAGTGTGGCACAAATTCAAGGTTCCTCTCAATTTTTTTTTAAGTCACTGATATGTGACAAATGATGAAATTTCCAGCATGAAATTTGCTATTGAGGTTTCCACCTTTCTTTATGATTTCTTATCAGGCCTTGCTATCCTTCAAGCCATAAATAAAAATGCAACTTTCATCTGCATTCAAACTGAGGTGGAAATATAAAAATTAAACATTTTCATTTTTTCCTGAGTATCAGTCAATCTCTGTGAGCTCGAAAACAGCAAGACAGACTTTCCGCTGCCTCTTCTCCAGAAAGATTTCTTGGAAAGGCCATAAGAAGAGACTGACTTGTTATTAGCATATCTACAACACATATAATTTATAACTCTACCTACATCTTCAGCATTGAAATGGAGTTCCCATGAGGCCTAAAAAAAAAAAAAAAAGACAAAGAGGTTTCCAACTGCATCAGCTACAAACCAACAGCTAAAATAAAATACACCTACACATGCTCAACATATTAATAACTTCTTAATTTCCATTAGAATCTGGGGGGTCCAATCTTTGAAAAACAAAGGTTCAGTAAGAACAAAGTTATAGAAATATCTATTTAGGTCGCTAGGGCCCAGATGCCGGTGCTGAGTCGGTCCTTGCAGTGCTGGGGCTGAGGGTGGCCTGAACTCCCGGGAGTCACAGACTCCTCAAGTTCAGAGCTGCAGATATGGATGTACAGCATGTGCCACTGGTGCCCAGAAGCCCCTGCAAAGGAGTCTAGGCCTGGGAGCAGGGGACACCAAGGGTTGTGACTGACATCAGTGAGCCAAGATGCTCAGGTGTGACTGACACTTGTGACTTCGCCCTTTGAAGCCTCAATTTTATCATCTGTAGAATGGACACAATGGAAGCTACCTCACAGGACTGTTGAGAGGATGAAATGAGACAATGCTTGTAAATCTCTTTGCAGGATGGAGCCCTGGAGGCAGGACATGGCAGGCAGAGCACCCTTGCTGTATCACGGGTGGCATGAAGACCCCAGTGGAGCTGGCCATCAGTGGGATGCAGACCTTCCACGTTCAGCACCGCTGCACGGGTGGCTACCAGATCAAGGTTAGGCCATTGTATGTGGAGGAGACTTTGTTTGGCAGCCCTGCAGGCACCCGGCCCACACCACCAGACTTTGACCCACCCTGGAGGAAGAAAGCCAACAGAACCAGAGGAGTGGGTGTCACAGGCATCGGGGGCCCAGGGACCTGTGAGTACACCTCCTCCAGTGGCAGCACCCCAAGCCTCACACCAAGGAAAAACAAATACAGTCTGATCAGCCAGACCCCTTCTTACTGCGATGAGCCTCTCTGTGGCTCCTGACCTGAGAGCACGGGCTGAGAGGCCAAGTGGATAGTGAGGGGAGAAGGCGCAAAACTCCATGCCCTCTTCTGGACAACCCCAGCTATCCCTAGGGGCAGCCATTCACCCCACCCCAGGGAGACTCCGTTCACCCAGCTGGTCCCTCAAAGACAGGGTGCAGGGTGGTGGCCAGCTCCTGGAGGCTGGCTGTGAATGGGTTAGACACTCCATGCTCTCTGAGGCAGGAGCATTCCCACTCCCTCACCCCCC
The DNA here is from genome assembly GCA_007570785.1 of Antilocapra americana. Lineage (NCBI taxonomy): Eukaryota > Metazoa > Chordata > Mammalia > Artiodactyla > Antilocapridae > Antilocapra > Antilocapra americana. The sequence goes on from ML661896.1 coordinate 14,873,652, forward strand.
TTAATGTCCCTGGCACAGGTTACCACCCGCCAGTACCCCCTGCACAAATGGGCCTCGAGATCCCAGGCCTGCCCCTTCAGGGGTCACCTTCCAGAGATTCCTGGTGACTCCCAGCGCTCCTTCAGTCAGTGGTTTAGTGCCAGCTACACCCCCTACCCTGACAAGGCAGAGCCACCCAGAAAGCAAAGCCCCCTTGGAAATGAGTTTCTTGGTCCTTTCTGTACATTTGCCCATGGGGTCACAACCAAGGGCAGAATTTCAGAGGATGAGGCTGGTAGGCAGGCCTTGGGGGAGACCACCTGGCATTTATGAGCACTGCTGAGGACAGACAGTGAGGGTGGGCTGTGCCCCTTCTGACCACCTCTGGTTGCTCCCCACTTTCCACACTGATATGGATTGCAGGGTAAACCCCTGACACCCCATCTCCAATCCTGTCACAGCTGCGTGGTTTATCAGTGCCAACCCAGAGGGAATCCCCCGGGAGGGTTCCCCCACCTCCTCCATCAACACCGTCTAGCTGCCAAGTATGAATAAGTGGTATGATCACCAACCCAGAGGGTTCTTCCTCCTTCCCTTCAAGCCGAGCTCCTGCTCAAGATAAGTTTCCAGCTGAGTCTGAAGGCCTCAGGAATTCTCCCAGGCACCGTGTGTGAACCAGTGGGGAACATAAGGATCTGGGTGATATGTGGATGGATGTTTAAAAATTGTAATAGTCATGTATTTATTTTCATGTATTAAATATATCAGTAGCTCATCGAAGCAAACAAAAAGAAATGTCTATTTAATACATTATAGCTGATCCAAAGGAAAAACAGACCAAAGTAAGACATACTTTTAAATATTAATTAAAACCCAATCAATTTCCATTTAAGAAAACATTTCTTGCCTGGTCTAGACGTCACTACCACAGTGTGTGTGTGTGTGTGTGTGTGTGTGTATACATTTATTTATATAGCATGTGCTTATGTAGGTGGATGAAGTTGTTAGATTTTTCAATTTAATTTTAGAAAAAGCAATCATATCCTGCTGGGTAGTTAAATGAATCAACCTGTCTAAACTTTTTTCTTTTTTTTAACAAGAAGTATATCTACATTCCAGCATCTTGAAACTGTAGTAAAAATACACACCAAAAAATTAAATTAATCCCCGATGTACTCTAAAGGTTGCTGTTAATAACACTCATATGAACGGAAAGCTTCAAGGATTGCACATCTGTCAAAGAAAAGAGACAGATTTTGAGGATGGGAGGCAAGGACTTCCAGCTTCAGCAGATACAAACTACAGATGGGAAATAGATTGTTAGCAAAATAAATTATTTCCCACCCTCCTTCAATTTTTCACAATCTGTGTGGCAAAGATTTCACTACTGACACTGTCAACATATTCTTAGCGTCTGTAGTCGTTTACTGTGACCTAGTGGGTAAAGCAGCCTTCTCCAAATAACCTGCTGCCAGATTCTGCATAATGCCAGATTTTGCAAAACGCCTTCTGCTTTCCCAAGTGTACAATGGAATTAGAAAAACAAAATTGGTCCAAATGCGGCATTGATTTAACAAGGTGGTGATACAGAGAGCGAACGTTTATGAAGTTGCTTCTTATTTTCAAACTTCTGGCTCAATATACACCAAAACAAATTTGAAACTGGTCCTCCAGGAAAACATCTCCCGAATGCTGTTCCTCCCTGGAGTCCCCGTGTGCACACAAACACACCCACACACATCCTTCGCCTTCTCTCTGCCCCCACCTTCCCTTTACAAACAAATCGTTCTCATCAATTTGCTATTGTTTTCCTATTCGAAGCGGAGACAAGGAAAGTAAGCCCATTCTCTAGGAGAAAAAAAATAGTCGTTGGACAAACACTGGAGTGCAGCCTGAAACCTTGGAGAGGCTTAGCTTATTTAAAAAAAAACAAGGTCTGTGTTTTGAAACCAGCCTATTCATGAGTGGACCATTCTAAGTGATCTGACACGTTGGAACTTGATAGAGCGCCACAAGTCTCCTGCCTGGAAGTTGGCGTCTCTAGACTCAATTGGAAAATGGCCTTTATGAATGTGTCCTTTGAAGAATGCTGTGCAGACCAGAAACAATCCCTGTAGAATGAGGCAAAATCAAAATCAGATACAAAGAAATAACCCAACACCAGGGCCTAAAGGGAAGGTCACTTTACTCTCCTGATCATAACAAGCCCTCTGACAAAAAGGTCACCTGACATCACTCAACTGTCAACTTGGAGGACCTGTTAGAGACCATTTGGTAGCTTCTCTTGTTTGTTAATGCTGAGGAACTTCAGAGTTAAGCTTCTCCAGGAATAAATAAGAAATGTGTGGCCGCACCACCCCAGGATGCAAGTTTCCAGTCTCAAACATTCTGTCCTTTACTGTGCTGTACCTCACAATCACAGGGCAGCTTGACTGGCTAGCTATAACGTGAGCTTCCTAAGGATAGTGCCAGTAAAACTTGAAAAATTCAGGATAGAACTAACATTGTGGCTTGCACAAAACAATCATACAAATAAATTATATTGAGAAGGATAATGATTCCAGGCAAAATGATTCACATGCTTTCCTGAAGAAGTCAAGGATCCAAAGACATTTGAATGGTGGTATACTTCTGTCTGAAAATGAAATCAACAGACTACAGGCCGTGAAAATGGCTCTTTCTCTCAGCTACTCCCCTTTACTTTCCTCACCCTTGCTGGATTAAGACCTCTTAGGGCTTCAATATGTGAGGAAAGGAGATGGAGATGCTACTCACCGAAGTGTCCTGCACAAGGCAACCTTGTGAGAAGAAAGAATTTGAGAATAACTAAAACTGAAGAATACTCCACTTGCCATTAACTCAGCTGATCTGAACAAAAAGCATGTTCCATGATTACCTTGGTCCCAGAGAAGGGACTGGATATACATTACTGTCATTATTAACTGAACAAGTCACATACCAGAGAGTCTTAGAAAAACAAAGACACTCCCCTCTCTGCTACACTCCATCAAGCGCCCGCATGCTGTCTCACTGCAGACAGACCGTCACTTCCACTGCACAGGTGTCACAGGATGGAAAAGTTATCTGAGTGCCTGACAGTTAGACAGCCTGTTTGGGGGAAAGGGCACAGGGTCAAAGCCCTTGCCTAGAGGTCAAATGTTTTTCTGTTAGAATAACAATCCTCACTGAACTGTCAAGGTTCTGAATATATTTTCTTTAGTTCACGTTTTCTCAGTAAGTGGTTAGCCATTTCTGGAACTAAAAAGGAGATTCAGTTTCCTAAGAAGATTCTTCTTCCATCAACAATATTTTCTTTTTCAGTTAAGAATTGTAGATAATATTCTTGAAGGGAAGTAAAAAAGCCTGCCTGGTAACCAAGTCCCAAGATGGAATTAAGAATGCCAAAATTTGGTTGGACAGAGAAATAAAGATATCATATCACTTATATATGTAATCTAAAAAAAAGATACAAATGAATTTGTTTATGCAACAGAAATAAACTCACAGACGTAGAAAACAAATTTATGGTTACCAGAGGGGAAATGAGGGACTGGGATAAATTAGGAGTTTGGGATTAACAGATATACACTGCAATGAGGTACCACTTTATACCAGTCAGAATGGCTGCCATCCAAAAGTCTACAAGCAATAAATGCTGGAGAAGATGTGGAGAAAAGGAAACCCTCTTACACTGTTGGTGGGAATGCAAACTAGTACAGCCTCTATGGAGAACAGTGTGGAGATTCCTTAAAAAACTGAAAATAGAATTGCCATATGACCCAGCAATCCCACTGTGGGGCATACACAACGAGGAAACCAGAATTGAAAGAGCCATGTGTACCCCAATGTTCATCGCTGCATTGTTTACAATAGCCAGGACATGGAAGCAACCTAGATGCCCATCAACTGACGAATGGATAAGAAAGCTGTGGTACATATACACAATGGAATATTACTTAGCCATTAAGAAGAATACATTTGAATCAGTTCTACTGAGGAGAACGAAACTGGAGCCTATCGTACAGAGTGAAGTAAGCCAGAAGGAAAAATAATACAGTATACTAATGCATATATATGGAATTTAGAAAGATGGTAACAATAACCCTGTATGCGAGACAGCAATAGAGACGCAGATGTATAGAACAGTCTTTTGGACTCTCTGGGAGAGGGCAAGGGTGGGATGATATGGGAGAATGGCATTGAAACATGTTAATTATCACATGTGAAATCAATCGCCAGCCCAGGTTTGGTGCATGATACAGGGTGCTCAGGGCTGGTGCACTGGGATGACCCAGAGGGATGGAATTGGGAGGGAGGTGGGAGGGGGTTTCTGGAAGGGGAGCACATGTATACCCATGGCAGATTCATGTCAATATATGGCAAAACCAATATGATAATGTAAAGAAAAAATTAATTAATTAAAAAAATAAATAACAGGAAAAAAAATAATAAAATAAATAAAAAACAGGGACCTATTGCATAGCACAGGAACTAAATTCAGTATCATGTAATAACTGATAATGGAAAAGAATCTTAAATATTTTGCAATAATATGTAACATAAAAGAATATATGTGTGTGTTGGTGCTAATTTTATGTGCTTTATTTGCATTTCTGGTTCAAAGCTCAGAAAAACAACACTTTGTTTTAGCCACAGAAAGATACATACTTTATGAATCACCCAAAAAGTGAGTGAAATAAGATCTACCAAATGAAATAATTCTTTTTTTATATCAACACTACTTTTATTTTTCAATAGATTAAGCGAAAATTGGACAAATAAAAGTTAAAGCTCGGAAAATTTACAAAAGTAACTGATTCAAACAAATAAAAAAGTTAAATGGGCTTCATTTTATTTATTTATTGCCCCTGATGAGGGCTCTTTCACTCTCCTTACTCTGTACTTAAGAGGGAAAGGAAATATTTATCAGGATTTTAATAATACTATTGTTTACATAAATTAGAATGGGATTGGCTTGGCAGTTCACAGCAAAACCGATTCCCAACATAAAAGTCAATACTATTACAGAAAATACCATTATAAACCAAGTCAACATTATTCATCAAATTTATATATATTAATGTAATATCTCAAATAGGATCTGAACACTTTTTTTCAGCCTTTGCTGTGATAGGATTATAGCATTTTGTTTGGTGTAACAATTTTTTTAATATCTGGTAGGTCCAAAACATTGTTCTAAGTACTGAGGATGAGTTTAAGTGGATTATCCCTACCAGTGTTTGATGGCTATCAAAAAATCTGCCTGTTTAGGGCAAGGACAGACAAAAGGCAGGACAGGAAGAAAGCAGGTCAGCAAGGGGAAGGAAGTACACTGAATATAGTATTTTACAGCAGCAATAAGGTGTCTGGGCTGCTTTCACATTCTATGTAACACGTCTATCAATAAAGAAGACTGGTTCAGTTTGAGAGCTGCAGAGCTGACCAGGTGGGGTAGCCACGCTGCTAGGATAAGGCTTAGGGGCCTCTGCCCAACCCCTGGCCTACGACCCTGTCTCCAGGACAGATCTGGCATGGAGGAGAGGGCTGATTTTATTGTTCTTCCTATGGGCCTTAAATGAACAAAAATGAATTAATTACAATCTTTGCATGGCCCTCCTTTCTGTATTTATTTATTTGATTTTGTTCACAATGCCTTTAAATCCCCTTTTGTGGTCAATTTGACATTTCTAAATGAAAAAATTCTTAGTTTTAAATAGAATTTAAAACAGAAAAATCAGTGTCCAATAAGGAACAGTAGTAGTATTAACCAGAACTAGAATGGGGTTGTCAAATTCAGTAAATAAAAATATATGGCACTCTGTCATATAATAAACTTTTTTAAAGTATTAACATGTACCATGTAGTATTTGGTACATACTTATGTTTTAAAGGCCTTCCTTGGTGGCTCAGATGGTAAAGAATCTGCCTGCAATGCAAGAGACTGAAGCTCAATCCCCAAAATATTCACTATTTACCTGAAATTGATAGGTAACTAGGTGTCCAATATTTATTCAACAATGCCAGTTTACATCCTCAGAAAGTCCAAAACTCCTTGTGCCTCAGCTGGTAAAGAATCTGCCTGTAATGCAGGAGACCTGGGTTCGATCCCTGGGTTGGGAAGGTCCCCTAGAGAAAGGAAAGGCTACTCACTCCAGTACTCTGGCCTGGAGAATTCCATGGACTATACAGTCCATGGTGTCACAAAGAGTTAGACATGACTGAGGGACTTTCACTACTACTATTACCAAAATAGGAAGATATTATTGACCTCTCATTGTTTCCCATTGATTTTATGTATTAAACATGAAAGAATTACTTTCGATTATATTCAACCTAATTAGGTCAAATATGGCATAATTCAAGAGTATCTAAAGCACAAAAGAGAATTGGAAAATTTGACAAAGTTGAACATTTCCCATTTTAAACACTTGTCTACGCAGCTAAACATTTAATTATTAGAATAGTTCAAAATCAGCACTGAAAAAACTTTACCATTCTGTTAATCACATCTACAGCTCTTGCTTTGAGATTCAAAATATGCTCAAATTTGGCTTGAGAAACTCTTAAGACTTTGAAATTCTTAAAATTTGCTAAACTTGAAATAGACACACACACACATATGTGAAACAACTCCCTGGTCTATACAGTAAAGCTTATTCAGAAGTAATTTAATCCTGTCCTCCTAAAAGTCAGATCAAATCATCGGTTCTGAGACTTGTATCCCCAAAATCACCTTAGGGAAATAGTGGAGATTAATAAATTTAGATACTCTTGCTATTATGTCAGAAAAGATAAGACCTCAACAACTAAATAGAACCCCTTGCCATTTGTAAGAAAGGAAAAGAGAGAAAAAAAGAAATCTATGAAAAGAAAAACATTTCTGTATGAGGTGAAAAGTCCTGGGGAAAAAAAAAAATTCTTATGTACAACATTCTGATGCCAAGAGACTCTTACTATGGATAACATCTCATCTCTAAGTAAGGTAGCCCCATATCTTGCCTGATTTACTACCTAAAAGAAAGCTAAAAAGGAACAAATGGCATAGTCCAGATCTCCAAATGTCAGAATGACAAATGTTATTTCTCTATTTCAGAGGACAAATCATTGATGCAGAGAATAACAAAATTTCAAAAGCACTCTGGCATGGTATCCCGAAAAGAAAATAAAGTAGAACAGTAAATCCTATCTTGAAGTAAGAGCCTGTATCACAGCACTGACCTGAGACGCAAAGTAAAGCTGGGGGACACTCAAACAGAAAGTGGAGAAAAGAATCTTTCTTTGTAGCAGCTAAATCTCAGATATGGAGTTCGGGCCTTATGGGTGCAGGGTAAGTTAGAGAGGTGGAGTTTTAGTTAAGATGTAGAATTTTCTAGAATGAGGGCAACACTTCCCCAGTATAAACCACTACTTTGCAGTTATGAGGTTTTTAACCTCTGGAAAGACATTTAACTTCCTTTTATTTCTGTTTCTTAATCTATAAATAAGGGTGATGATAATATTCTTTATTTCATAATAAAGTTGACACAAGGACTGAATGAATTAATATTCATACAGTATTCAGAACTGTATCTACACACAGAACTCACTAAAAAGTGTTTGCTACTTTTAAAAAGTCTTAGACTTTTAAAGGAATCCCAAGAAGTCAGGAGGCCAAGCTATTTACAATTATTTAAAAAAATATATTTTCATATGAGCTGACTATGTGGTATAACATTCCACAGCGCATTCACATTTATTACCTTGTTTAATTCTTCCTGTCATATATTTTTTTTAATTTAAGTATCAATCATAAAAGAAATCATCCCTAAATATTCATTGGAAAGACTGATGCTGAAGCTGAAACTCCAATTCTTTGGCCACCTCATGAGAAGAGCCAACTAATTGGAAAAGATCCTGATGCTGGGAAAGGTTGAGGGCAGGAAGAGAAGGGAGCAACAGAAGATGCGATGGCTGGATGCCATCACTGACTCAATGGACATGAGTTTGAGCAAACTTAGGGAGGTGGTGAAGGACAGGGAAGCCTGGCATGCTGCAGTTCATGGGGTCATGAAGAGTCAGACACAATTAGGGACTGAACAACAATGACAAATAGTTGATTTACAATGTTTCAGGTGTGCAGCAAAGTAATTCAATTATATATATCTACTTTATATTAATATATAGTAGTGAGTATATGTTAATCACAAGCTTCTAATTTATCCCTCCCCCACTCCATTTCCCCTTTGGCAACCATAAGTTTGTTTTCTATGTCTATGAGTCTATTTTGTATATAAGTTCATTTGTATAAATTTTTTAGATTTCAAATACAAGTTGTTTTATCTCATGATATCTGTCTTTCTGTGTCTGAGCTACTTTACTTAAAGTATGATAATCCCTAGATCTATCCATGTTGCTGCAAATAACATTATTTCATTCATTTTTATATCTAAGTAATCCTACATTGAATACATGTATCACATCTTCTTTATCCATTCATCTGTGGATGGACATTTGGGTTGATTTCATGTCTTGGCTATTGTGAACAGTCTACATATTACTGATTTCATTTTATTAAGCAGTAGAGAAGTCTTCTCAAGATCATATGAACAATGCATGCCCTCTATGAATAACAGCAGCAGGTTGAGTGCTTTTTTTCAACTTTATTCATCTTTGAATTCACTCTTAATTTGGTGGTTTATCCAGGTTCCATATTCTTGCTCGACCCACTTCTTCCTCCTCTTTATTTCTCCACACATTGGAGGAAGCAGTGTCAGGATAAGGAAGAGAAGACAAAATATAAATTCAAACATGCCAAGTTTTAGCATCTGATTTTGGCAGAGTCACAAGACCATAACCAAAGTGTTGGGGCACTTTTCAAAATTACTTTAAGCAGCGTAAATAGCTCCATCTTCTTTCCTGTCGGTCATCTTTCTACTTCCAGCATAATTACAAGGTTTTCTCCTATGAATTTCACTTTTTAAAATAGTTTATGCAACTATGGATGAATTTAAGGAAAATTTTGACAAATGCAAGTACTTAATGTTAATTTATATATCCCCCAATGATTAGTTTAATGTAAATAGTTTGAGCTTCTCTGTTACATATTAAATGATCAGATATGATAATGTCTACATGTAACTGGGTTAAAAGGTCACTTCAGGACAAATAGTCTAACCAGAGCCTAAGAAAAATGTCAGCAAAGGCCCCAGTAATCCAAAGAATTTCATTATGATGAGTAAGTGAGTGAAAAGTCTGGGTAATTTATTTTCATAAACATGAAGCTATCATTTGTTCACTTATAAATAATAATGAATCCCAAATATGTGCCAGGCACTATACTAAGCATGATATATTCTGTGAAAACAAATAATAAATAAAGACACATCCCTGCTCCACAAGAGTGTATAGTAACAGCATTAGACTTAGTCCAGGGAGGCAGGGGACATGTTTCTGTACAAGTGAGGGTTGTACTGAGCTGTGAAAGGAGATTGTGCAAAATAATGAAAGGATAATATTCAAAGAACCTGTGGCAGAAGGGATAGAAAGTAGCTGGGGCAGAAGAAGCAAGTGGAAGCAGTCCTGGCCTAGAAAGTCACACTTGTGAGTTCATTTTTTAATTTCAAGAGCACTGGGGTTCTTAAACAAGAGCAGGAAGTTGGGATGGGCCAGGATGACACTGTCAGCCTTTGGAGAGTCTGTTCCAGCGACTGTGTAGCTAGACCAGAAAGAAGGAAATTGCAGTGGAGTGAGAGGTGGTGACAACTTGGAGTAGAAGGGTGAAATGGAGGGGAGAGGTCATTTATAAGAGGTAAAACTGATAGAACTAGGTGATGGATTGGATATGGACTCATTTGATAATGTGTATCTTGCACTAAGAGGAGGGCATGGCAACCCACTCCAGCATTATTGCCTAGAGAACCCCACGGACAAAGGAGCCTGGCAGGCCACAGTTCATAGAGGCACAAGGAGTCGGACACGACTGAAGCACCTTAGCATGCACATCTTACACTAAAATCACTGCCTGACACATAAATGCACTTCATACCTGTTTGTGGAGGAAATGTTGAATGAGTTTATAAAAGGAGAAAAATGAGGTGTCAAGGATGACTCCTAAGATTCTAGATGGCATATCTGAGATAAGTGATGATGTTTATGCAGAACTAGAATCCCAGAGAACACCATGCTCTGGGTAAGAGTATATCAGTTTATTTTTAATCTCACTGTTTCTGAGATGGCTGTAACTTATCCACAAGAAATGCCATGAAATGCAAGGAGAGAGGTAACTTGAATCCAAGAGAAGAGGTCTTAAATACAGATATAAATGTGTAAGTCATATACTCGAAGGAAGAGCTTGAAGCTATAAGTATAAATGCTATTGCTAAGGGACAGACCAGTGAGTAAGATGGTGAGCAGATGCAAGACCAAGCTTAAAGAAGCTCTACAACCATAGAGAAACTTCATGGAGAAGGAGTTGGAAGAGAACTCAGACAAACACAAGAGCAAGTACAAATAATATCACGGAAAGCAAGCTAAGAGAAGGCAAGGACCAACAATGTCGAATACAATTCAAAAGTTATATATGATAAAAACAAAAAAATATCCTTAGCAATGAAAATACTCTCAGTGACTTTTGAAAGAACTATTCCAGAGAGGTGATGGGACAGGGTCACATTAAATTGGGTAACTGTTTGAGTGTTAAGTGAGAAAAAGGAGACTTTATATATAGTCTGGTGGAAAAGAAAAATAGCATGGTGGCTACATGAGAATTAGGGAGGGGAAAAGTGATTGGCTATAGACCAAAGAGAAGCATTTAGCTAACATGAAGAGGCTGGTATATAACAGAGATAAGAGATAATCAAATGTGAAGGTTTCCTGACAAAAGTCAACTCTGAGTAATGGCAGCATTAGAAACACTCTCAGCAGGAGTTTTTAGCAGATTTGGGATATCAAAATATAGGAGTGGACAGAATAATCAAGAAGGCAATAGAAAATGGCCCAAAACAACCTATCCTGGGGCAAACTTGCATCAGATATTTCATAAGATCTAAGCAGAAACATTGTGTGAAGTTATCTAAAATTGTTCTATTAAGGGAGAAAAGTAACTTAAGTTTATTGTCCACTTCCATATGCTTTTCATATGGGGGAAGAGTAAAAATGAATGAGAATAACTATTAAAGACTAAATCCATGCATATATCCAACACTCCAAATATAGGGGGATTGAGTGATCTTGAGTTGGGGGATACTGTGCCTTTGGATAACTTTATTTAATCTAAGTACTCTTTACACCACACCTGTCATCCTGCCTCTCATTAAAATACATATCAATATTTGAAAAAACTATCTCTAATTTCTAAAGCAAGGGCTGTATGTGACTGCTTGGGGGGAAACAGTGAGCCAGACACCAGAAGAGATATTCTAGTCAAAGGAGCATAAACAGAGGGCTGACTGGATGGACTGATGGATGGACAAATGCATCAAGGAGAGCAGATGGCTTCATGTTAAGAGTTTCTGTACTTGTACTAGAATTTTATATCTCTATTATGGTAAGATGGATTGCACAGAAAGTAATTCAGCCTTTCAAGAGGCTTAAACCCCTGCAGGCCACCCACTCATTTCCAAGTGGGGACTAAGTGTACCAGAGCCTTTCCCATCAGGGCAGTCATTGATGTATCATCCACATGAATGGATGATCTGAATTATTTGGTTGCTCCTCCTATGGCTATGTATTGACGGTAAAATTAAGGTTTAATTTTAGGAATAAGAAAAAAATGTTCTCATATGTTACAAGCTGGTTTAACAAATATTCCTATATTGGAAGACTGAGCGTGTGGACTCCGTGGACTATGACTGGACACAGGTACATGAAGGAGTACTTGCCTTTATAGTTGTTCCTTATCTATCTTCATCATCAGGGTATCCTGAAGAGGAGTGGCTTTGCCAGGGCAGGATTTGGGCATTGCAAAATACCTTGGGCTAATACCAATGAGTTATAGTTTATCACATTAAAAACCAAGCATTTGCAAAGATTTTAAATTAGAGTTTTAAATATTCTAATGATAAAAAGGGAAGTGAAATATGTTCAAGTCCCAGAAATTGAGTGTCAGCAGAATAAGAGGACAGACTTAGAATTATTGTCCCCTTCAATGAATCAGTTCAAAGGAAAGAAGCTGTAAACTAAAAGTTCCTTGATCATGAAAAATGTAACTGCTATATAATATACCCCAAAACTTACTGCTCTGTCTCTTGCCCTTTGAACTAATTGCAAGAAAATCAAGGGCAGCAGGGCTGGGGTTGATTTTGAAGTCATTCTGTGGTAATTTAAAGTAATTGGGAATTTTTTTTACGACGATTGCTATAAAGAAGAATATATAGCTTTGCTATTCCTTGCGACAGTTCTTTGAATTACACCTCCAGAATAAGAAGTATGAGACATAGCTGATAATTTATAGCAATATACCCACTCCACCACCATGGGCTGGCATTACAAATGAGCAAAGGGGGAAAAAAGACTCTGAGCAAAATGTGCAGTGCCCATGAGTGCTCTTATCCAGTCCAGCCTCATTCCTACCCAAGTGCACGTCCACACAATTCTAAAGCTGTCCTCCGAAGCAAGTCTGCATCTTGAAGACAAATGGCAACTCATCTGGAATCCTGAGTGCTAAGTGAAATGGTTTAAAACATGCAAGAAATCTTAATTAGTAAAGGATCGGGGGAGGGTGGGGGGGAAGTGTTCTATTAATAATTAGGCAAAATCGAAACGTGATGATAAATGCTCTGAGCTCCTGTCTCTGAGATGCTTGCTGGGGGTAGAGCTTGTGAGTTGCTGCCTTCTTAGCTCAAATTGCATTTGATCTCAGGAAGGGCTCTTCAGAGGAAAAGCATATAAAGATGTTTTCAGTATCTCCTCTGCCCTTTAGTGTCCCTGCTGCGTGGGCCCTGCCATAATTAGATGCTGGCTTTTAGTGGGTCGCTTTGAGTGTTCAATTAGGTCTCCTTTCTTCCTTGCAGTCCTGTTTTAATATGAATGAACACAAAACCAATTATCTTTCAGAAGTAGGTTTCTGAATTGCACTGACAGTCTTCCTACATGTTTGACAACCATCACCATGAGATGCTACTCTTAATTCAGATGTAGGGGAGGGACAAAAACTAATGGTCTGAATTTCTTTTTGAATTCAATGAAAATCATGATGGTTCTCCCTCTCTAAACAGAGTGACAGACCAAAGCCTTGCTATTCCAAGGATGTTCCACAGGCCAGCAGCAGCATTACATTTTCAGTTCAGTTCAGTCGCTCAGTCATGTCTGACTCTTTGCCACCCCATGGACTGCAGCACACCAAGCTTCCCTGAGACAGCCACTTAGTGACAAATAGATTCAAGGGATTAGATCTGATAGATAGTGTCTGAAGAATTATGGACGGAAGTTTGTGACATTGTATAGGAGGCAGGGATCAAGACCATCCCCAAGGGAAAAAAAATGCAAAAAGGCAAAATGGTTATCTGAGGAAGCCTTACAAATAGCTGAGAAAAGACACAAAAGGCAAAGAAGAAAAGGAAAGATATACCCATCTGAATGCAGAGTTCCAAAGAACAGCAAGGAGAGATAAGAAAGCCTTCCTCAGTGATCAGTGCAAAGAAATAGAGAAAAACAACAGAATGGGAAAGACTAGAGATCTCTTCAAGAAAATTAGAGATACCAAGGGAACATTTCATGCAAAGATGGGCTCAATAAAGGACAGAAATGGTATGGACCTAACAGAAGCAGAAGATATTAAGAAGAGGTGGCAAGAATACACAGAAGATCTATATAAAAAAAATCTTCATGACCCAGATAACCACGATGGTGTGATCACTCACCTAGAGCTAGACATCTTGGAATGTGAAGTCAAGTGGGCCTTAGGACATCACTATGAATAAAGCTAGTGGAAGTGATGGAGTTCCAGTGGAGCTATTTCAAATCCTACAAGATGATGCTGTGAAATTACTGCATTCAATATGCCAGCAAATTTGGAAAACTGAGCAATGGCCACAGGACTGGAAAAGGTCAGTTTTCATTTCAATCCCAAAGAAAGGCAATGCCGAAGAATGCTCAAACTGCTGCACGATTGCGCTCATCTTGCACACTAGCAAAACATTACCTAAGAGCTCTTTAAAGATTCAGAATCTGGGGCCCCACCTCGGGCCTCCTAAACAAAAATCTGCACTTGGATGCTGGGTGATTTGGGCACACATTAAGGCTTGAGAAACACTGATCTAAAGCCATCAAAATATGTGTGGTAATACACAATATTTAGGGGAAAATCTTCCTCATTAAGAGAAATTTAAAAAAAAAGAAAAAACAGTGTCCTTACTTTGTCTCCTCACCAACATGATGAACATTAAGTAGAGTTTCAGCAACTTTCAAAGAAATAATTCAGAATATAGCTGGTATAACAGACACCTATGAGGCCCACCAGGACTTCCAATTCTCTATTATTCTCATTACACAGAAGGAATGCCTATCCTTGCCCCTTTAAACTTGGGCCTGACTGGGTGACTTGCTTTGGCCAATAAAATGTGAATGGAAAAGTGTAAGCAGCTTTTGGCAGGAAAAACCTTTTTGCCTTTTGCTGGAAAGAGCTCTTTGCAGGAGGCACCTCATTGTCTTGTCACTAACCTTAAACCAGGCACCCCATGCTCTATTTTTCTCTGGCCCAAGCACACCTTTCACATCTTTTAATCATATGACACCTTGGCTAACTCTTCAGTTCTTTCTATACACCTAAGAAGTAGAAATGAAGAATAAGTAATTAACAGATGACCAGATCTCCTCCCTAGCTTGTACTTCCTTAATCTCCAGAACAAACTGTGTGACAAAACAGTGTGGACAAGATAACATCTAGAAGAAGATCACAAGAAGTCACCAGCCTGCACACAGTGGAGGATGGTGACTCTGACCACCGCCCCACCCCACTCCCATCTCAATGATTAACAGAGATTACTTCCTTCTTCCCTTTAAAATCCCCAGGGTCAAGAAGAATCTGGGGATGCTGAGTCCACTTTTTGCCCAGATTGCCAGCATTCTGATTAAAGGCAACCTTCCTGTCTACCACTTGTGAGTATTGGTTTTGTAAACAGCAAGACTTAATTCAACAACAAAAGGACACCCACTGCTTCCCCATGAAGGCAGTGAGGAGCTGTTGCCCCAATCTCCATGCTTTCTCTTTCAGTGCCTAAGTATTTGTGGAAGCACATATTGACATGGAGGTGCTGTTAGACAGAAGAAAATGGAGACACAGAAAGAGGAGAATGGTGTCATTTTGTTGTCTCCTCATGAAAATAGTGAACATAAAATATAGAGTTTTAGCAATATTCAAAGAAATAAGGTTGAATGTAACTCCTCCAACACATAGAGGACAGTAGCTCTTAGAGAGATGCCTTGACCTTCAGCAGATTTTATGTGAGTAAAAAAAATTAGTCTCTGAGATGTTTGGGTTTTTTTATTGTAGCTTAACTTTGTCTCTTTTGATGGAACTGGCAACACAGAAAAGAAATGAGGTATAGAAGAGCAATCACTGCCCACTGGCAATGGAGAGTTAAAGAATTTAGAGGCATAGTCCAGCCCGCATTCAAAGCCATCCATGTCACTGTAATGCCAGTGTAATTGGGAAATGCCTTACAACCTTCAAATCTGGCAGAGCACAGCTGCATGATGCAAAATAATATCTTGAGTTACAGCCTATAGAAGTGAAACAATAACTCATTCTTGGTTTAGATGAGAATGCAGAGACTCTAATATAATTCTGAACTTCCTCCTTTTCTTAAAAAAATACCCAAATTATGCAATTTGGCATTCATTGCAAATTTTACCCATCTGTTTCTGACATGGTTAAAAGCATCCACAGGTTTTATATCAAGTGAGGGTAACACTGGATATGATTCATTTCCTTTAGAACATGACCAGCCTAGACAGCATATTAAAAATAGAGATATCACTTTGCCAACAGAGGTCCATCTAGTCAAAGCTATGGTTTTTTCCATCTGTCATGTATGTATGTGAGAGCTGGACCATAAAGAAGGCTCAGTGCTGAAGAATTGATGCTTTTGAATTGGGGTGTTAGAGAAGACTCTTGAGAGTCCCTTGGATTGCAAGGAGATCCAACCAGTTCATTCTAAAAGAAAACAATCCTGAATATTCATTGAAAGGACTGATGCCGAAGCTCAAACTCCAATACTTTGGCCACCTGATGTGAAGAGCTGACTCATTAGAAAAGACCCTGATGCCAGGAAAGATTGAAGGCAAGAGGAGAAGGGGACGACAGAGGATGAGATGGTTGGCATCACCGACTCAATGGGTATGAGCTTGAGCAAGCTTTGCGAGATGGTAAAGAACAGGGAAGCCTGGTATGCTGCAGTCCACGGGGTCACAAAAAGTTCCACATGACTGAGTGACTAAGCAACAACAGTAGAACATGAACGTGCCTGGACAGCAAGAGCACAACAACACTGGTTTCGCTGATTATTCTTTATCCGTCTCTCGTTGACTATTAACAGAGACTGAAGTTAACCTGCAGCATCCTCTCAGTTTTTCAAAACACTAAATGGCTGTGCCACGCTTAATGATATGGAAATGTTTCTGATGGTGTCACAGGCATCTCTCTGGGCTGAGATGATCTAATCCAGAGAATCTCTGGTATCAAGCTCAAGAACACCACTGTAGGTATATTTGCAAAATGTCTACTGACATTATGTGGGTGAAATTTTTAAGCACTGTGCAAAATGCTATATTTGAATTCATTTCTTATTGTGTGTAACCAAAAAAGCACCATACTACAATTAAAACAGGCAGTAAAGGAAGGAAAGAAACTATCAGATGTCTGCTCCATCAGGCAATGCCATTTGATGAAGAAATGTTGATATAGGTAAGAGAAATACAAGAAAATAAAGCAAGTGTCAGTAGTTATTAAAGAAAATTATCTCATCAACTTGAGTAGGTTTGAACATATAATATATCATGCTCATCCACAACAAACCATAATGAGAACTTTGAGGCAAAGGACATGATTATTTCATCCAAGTCTTGAGTTCAAATTTGCCCTGATCAACAAAACAGAAAAAGATTAGACACAAATCAAGGATTTTGTTTTAGGTGTGATAATGATAGTTCAATTATATTTTTAAAGAGAAGAACTTATCTTTTAAAGATTTGTCAAAATATTTCAAAATGAAATAGTTTTGGAGCCTAAGTTTTGCTTTATCATAATCTGCATGGAAATGGGGTGAAGTGAGCAGCTATATATATAAAACAAGACTGGCTAATTCCGATGATTGCTGAGGCTGGGTGATGGGCATATCGTATTCATTACATCCTACTCTCCACTTCTGGGAATATTTGAAAATTTGCATAAGAAACAGTTAAAACAAAAAGTTTAAACAAACAAACCAAAGGTGGTGAATTAACAGCTTGTCATGCCAACAAATTGCAGCGGGACAGCAAAGGGAAAATACTGCTTACAAGAGAGCCAGTCTCCTTGTTACTTTACCTGCCTGCGCCCCCCACCCCCAGCATTGTTATTAATTAAATTTAATCAATTATAATAACTTGTATTTGATAGCTGGACATTTCTGGGACATTTGAAAGGAATACCCACTGATAGGGGAAAAAGGAAGAGTTTTTCTAATGAGCATTTAAAGCTTGTTTCTCTGAGCTGCCTTACCCCATGTGCCCTTCTCCTGTTCCCTTCTCCTGTGGTTGAGAACCACACTGGCTCTCAACTTAGGCATGTCTTTAATTGATTTTTTTTATATTCCAGACAAGTCACCTTCTTCTTTAAATTCAATCGGCATGTATTATAAGTTTAATTTTCTAAACTTTCTTATACTTACCCAAATTTCCTCAGGCTCCCAAAGTGAATTAGGTCTACTTCAATTTCATCTTAACCATGCTTCTCATTGAAAAAGAGAAAAATTTCATGGCTCTATGGAAGACTTGTTTTCCTCTCTCTCACAAGAATTTACAGAATAGCTAATGGTAGTGGTGGGGAGGAGGATGTTGTTCTTTAGAACATCATAAACCTGCAATAGTCAGAAGACTGCAAAATAGTTTACAGACTAGAATTTGACCAGTTATGATCTCAGAAATCTATAGCAAAAAAGAACAGTAACCTGATGCTTTGTCTTCTTATAATATTTTCTAAAAAGAATAGAATGGGAAAATAATTTGGACACATAAATATTAATAAGTAAGTAAATTAGTGTAGGAAGTGTTTAACAAGAATCAATCAGGTTGGTGTCTTCCATTAGGTAAAATTTATAGTTAAGTACCTAGTGGTAAAGAACCTGTCTGCCAGTGAAGGAGATGCAGGAGACATGGGTTCAATCCCTGGGTCAGGAAGATTCCCTGGAGGAGGTGATGGCAACTCATTCCATTATTGTTGCTTGAAAAATCCCATGGACGGAGGAGCCTGGTGTGCTATAGCCCAAAGGGTTGCAGAGAGTTGGACACAACTGAAGTGACTTAGCATGTGTGTATCACTTAAAGTAATTAACTTATATAGAGAAAAAGTCATCAAGAAAGGAATTCCCTCACTTATCATGTTGGTCTGAGATATTTCCTAACCATCTAAAAAGCCTCTGCATGAATCCTCTGATCCATCGAGCAGTAGAAGCACTTCAGAAAAGTCTTTGGCAATATCTCCTAAGCCTGAAAACATGGATATCTTAATTATCAAGCAATTCTACTAAGTATACATCCAACGGATATGAATACATTTCTTCACCAAACACATGCATTAGAATGTTACACCAAAACTTTCATAATAACTTTAAGCTGGAAACCACCCAAATGGCCCTAATGAGTAAAACAGACAAATAAATTGTGGAATATTCACACAGCCTCAAGACAGAAACTAACGGAAATCATCAGTTTTACAGTTATCAATTTCACTGTTTTCAGAAAACATTGTTGACAAGCTGGTACAACTCTCAAGAGAGGGCAAAAATATTTCATTTTTCCTTCGTTATTACCATAAGACTTATTTTGTCATTTTAGGAGTCATAGTGAACATGTCTTTAGTATGTTAATTCTTAAACACACATATTACAGAAGAACTTTTAAGGCCGTTCTATTAATAGTTTAAGGCAGCCAAATTTCTTCATTGAAATTCGTTTTTTCTTACATCCCCACTGAACCAGAGTAAAAAGGATTTCTTAGAGACATAAACCCATACATAAGGAGAGAGTAAAGAAGAGAAGAAAGCAATAAAACACTGGATGCTACAAGGGAGATGGGCATGTAATAATTGATTCAGTAGGTGGAAGAAAACTAAATTCCCTAATAATAGAGAAAATTTTGAAATAACTTTATTTATTTCACAGAATTCTTGCAAGTCCAGGATCTATCATCATTTGATACCTCTAGAACTGGGGGGAAAAAATTAGGGAAAGGGGTCTATAATTTTTAAAACTGTGGGAAAACTCCAAACCAATAATTAGGTCCTCTAATCTACATTGCTGGGCAACTTCCATTCCCTGATGTTAGCAGAAATTTTTAAATTTAATATCTGAGGCACTCTGGCTAGAAGATGCCATCCACAGTTGAAAGCACCTGCAATTTAACTGGATGTCTATATTCATCACCAATTCTGAAAGCAAAAGCTGCAACTTTACTTCTAGAATTTCAGTAAAGAGATGTTTGTATTTTGAGTAGAAGAATGCAAAGTTCTCTCCTAGAGAATCAGTCCAGCACAAGAATAAATACTAAAAGACAACATCATTCAAAATCTGTCCCCCCACAAAGAACCTACCCAAGCACCCAACATAAAGAATAATATCAACAAGCCTCACACGTAGGGGAGGGAGTATTTTCATTACTGGAGATAGTTCCAGTTGATTAAAAAATCCTCTAAACTAGAAGTTAGAGTACAAGTAAACTTATATAAAGACAACTTTGAGGAAAGAGAGAGTATGACAGGAAAGGGAAATCTTAAATAATCATTTTCATTAGTATTCTCAAAGAGATGAAAAAAGATACTATAATACAAACTGGATGCTTTAAAAAAAAAGTGTTTCTAGGGAATATAAAAGAGTTCATGAAAGATAAAAGACATGACAGCAGAAATGAAAAACCCAGTAGAAGCATTAATAGGTTAAGAAGAAGAGACTTCCAGAAAGTAGAGCAAAAGATTCAAAGATAGAAAATAGCTATGAAAAGATAAGAAAATCAGGAATAATAGTGCCTCTAATACAGCCAAATAATAGGTTTTACAAAAAGAGAGAACAAAAACATGGAAAGGGAAAGAAATTGCCAAGAAAATGACTCAACCTGAATTGCCAGATTGAAATGGCCCACTGAGTGTCCAGAACACTGGATCAAAAAACACTTATATCAAGCTATAACTTAGCTCTTCAGAACAATGGTGACAAGGAGAAAATTCCACATGTTTCTGCAGAGTGAAGCAGAATGGGGAAGACCTCACCACATAGACAGTGTGAGGAATCAAATGACTTTGGACTAGACTCTCCATAGCAACCCTGAAAATAAGACAATGAAGAAATAAAATCAAACTTCAGAAGGATATTGATTTCCAAAATAGAATTCTATACCCAGCCAAATTATCAATCATTATGGAGATATGATAAAAACATAAAGGCTTTCATACTTAACGTGTCTTTTAAAAATGTGTATTCTTCCCACTCTTTCTAAAATATCTACTAGGGGATGTGTGCTAACAAAACAAGAAGGCATGAATACAAAAACAAACAGACATTTGCATCAGGAAACAGGGACCTAACCCAGTAAAGAAGAGGCAGAGAGAAGCAAAAGGAATACTCAAGACAGGGAAGAGAGATCCCAGGGTGTCAGTCGTGCACAGAGTTACCTGCCAACCAGGCCAGGCTGGAGGAGCATCACTCCAGAGACAGATGGATATCCAAGGGTTCTAGTTCAATGTGCCTGGTGATATAACACCCATAAGGCTGGCACTGATGATCTCTATGCCTATTTGTCTTGATTATGCACTGGAGAAGCTCCTGTTTTCCTCCAAATGTGCTGCACCTCAAAGCAGGCAAGTTCATTCATTTATCTGAGAGAAATGTTCTGTCTTTGGATAAACCTGAGACTTGTGAAATAGGCCATGGTGACCTTAAAAGAAGAAAACAGAAAGCACTCTATTCCCTCTGACTAAGTATTGGCTATTCAATATTAGTCCTGCTCGAGACCCTTTTATGTATGTGAGTCCTATTTTTCCCAGGACTCAATCAGAAGCTGTATACTGATGTTTCTGAGAAAGGACTCTTGGAAACTATAAAGCTGCCTGAAGTCAGTGAATCAGGAACTGTTGATTTCTTCTCCTGGAGCCTTCATCTAAAGGTAATAAATTTGTGTGGGCTATTCAGCTTTTCCAGACCAAGCAATATATCATTTAGATAAAAATACACAGAAGGTAAATCATCTCTTAAAGGAAGGAAATGAGTCAGGCAAAGACAGATAGTGGTTACCAGGAAAATAGGAGACAGAATGAGACTGGATGCCTAGAGGAGGGACATATCTGCAGCCTGGATGGGTAAACAATCTTTTTGTAATTTTGTGTATTTTTATCTAATGGTATGTATATGTATGTTGTTGTTGTTTAGTTGCTGAGTACTATCTGACTCCTTTGCAATCCCATGGACTATAGCCCACCAGGATCCTCTGTACATGGAATTCTCAAGGCAAGAATATTGAAGTGGGGTGCCATTCCCTTCTCCAGGGGATCTTCCCAACCCAGGGATCAAACTTGTCTCTCCTGCATTGTCAGGTAGATTCTTTTCCACTGAGCCACCAGGGAAAACTGTATATATGTATAATACACAAATGTATATTACATTTTTATTTTTTAAATTTTACAATAAAAAATTAAATCACACAGTAACAATAATTTGTAATACAGTCTCACAGATATAATCCCTTTCATCACAACAGCATTTCCATGTGTGCTTATGTGCACTTTGTGTGATCTTTTCAAGCATTTTGGCTTTATTTTGTTATTTTTTTCACTTAACAACATACTGCAGACTTCTCGAGTCAAAATACATCCATCTCTTTTAAAGCAGTACATGAATGTGCTATAATTTATTCCAGTATTCTCAGTAGGCAACTTTCCATCTTGAAGATTTCCCCCTCTTGAAATGGAAATAAATATATCTTTCCTTTTCCCTTTGCTCAAAAATACAGTAAGAACTGAAAAGATAAGATTATAAAGCATTGAGAATTCAGGGGGAGGTAAGAACACTGGAGATGGCTCTGCTCCACTCACTGAGAGAGATGA
This sequence comes from Antilocapra americana, assembly GCA_007570785.1. Classification (NCBI taxonomy): domain Eukaryota; kingdom Metazoa; phylum Chordata; class Mammalia; order Artiodactyla; family Antilocapridae; genus Antilocapra; species Antilocapra americana. Next base: position 14,895,898 of record ML661896.1, read on the forward strand.
CTGTTAGCATTAGTTTGTCTTTTTTGTGATTTTATGTCCATACCTTTTTGGGGGGTTAAAGTGTTGTGTCTTTTATAGGGATTATACAACCTCAACAACTAATGTTGTTAGAAAAAAAAATCTGTTATGATATTCACTTTATTTGTAATTAATTTGTTGTGGTATTCAAATGATACAAAATGCATGAAGAAGCTTAAGCTCTCCCTCTCACCATCACCACCACTATACTTTCTATTCCCACTACCACCCACTCACAAGGTAATGAGTAACAATACTTTGTTATATATCCTTCTATATATTTTTTGATGGAATTTCTCTTTTGAAGAAGAGAAACTATTCACAGGACAGATTGTTCCAACACAGCCTCTCTGGAGGCTTCTTAGCATCAGAAGTAATAAGAAGCCTGATGTCAGCTGGCACAACTGCAGAAACAAAGGGACTGTATAATCATCTTATTCTTTAAAGTGCTTGAGATTCTTTGCATTTTCCTTTATATATCCATCTACTGAAATCACTATGCGACTATGCAGTTTTCTGTTAACAGATCCACAGGGCCCAATTTCTTTGACAAGGATCATTTGAATCCACTCAGGAAATCTTTTACTCCCTTAACCCAACTCAGACTCCAGAATCCTGGGAACCAAGTTTCTTTCCAGCCTATACAGAAAAGGTGGCAACTGCCAGCAACCCCCACGCCTAGGCTGGCTTCAAATCAAACAGTCTCTTCAGAAACCCAGATACCTTTAATTGACCATCAGGGCCTTTTACAAAGCAAAGCATTCACAGGAAGACACCACCTGCTCTTTACGCCAAAGCGTCACAATGTCCTTGAGTGCTTATTAAACTGGGAAAACCCTTGAGGCCCCCGAATCATGCCCAGAACCCCAGTTCAAACCTCTTCCCACCCCAGGTCCTCTGTTGTTCCTATCGTACTCTTCCCCTGATCCTTCCTAAAGTTAATAAAGGGGTTAATACCTTATAAGAAATAAAGAAACAAAATAGTTAGACCTGAAAATCTTGCCAAATGGCCAGAGAATTAAGCCGGATCTAAGATTCCCAAAAATTGATTAGGATAACTCATGCAGTGGTCAGAATAAATTCATACACATTTTTTTTTCTCTTTATAGATCAAATGGAAAGATGCAAACATCACTCAGAGGATGTGGGTGAGGGGCAGACTTTTTAAGGTTACTTCCTAAAATCCTAACTCATTCACTGTTTGGAAACTTTGTATAATAAGCAAGATTAGTCACAAAACATCCCTTCTCTGGAATTTGGTGAACAAAAACCTAAATATTTTTAGCCAAGAACATAAAATTTCATAATTTCCTTTTTTTTTT
>ML661896.1:14897786-14985845 GCA_007570785.1 Antilocapra americana
CATTGTCATGATATCACCATGCGTTTACATATGCTTCCCCTCCGGGTCCCCCCTCCCTCCTCCCTCCCCCCCGGGAAATCTCGCTGCACCAGTCCCGAGCATCAATCCTGGGCTGGCGATTGATTAGACACATGACAATTAACATGCTTCAATGCCCTTCTCCCATATCATCCCACCCTTACCCTCATCCACAAAGTCCACAAGTCTATTTTATACATCTGCGTTCCTTTTGTTGTCTCCCATGTTGGGTTCTCATTACTGTCTTTCTAAATTCCATATATATGTGTTAATATACTGTATTGTTTTTGCTTCTGGCTTACTTCACTCTGGATAATGGGCTCCAGTTTCGTCCATCTGAGTAGAATTGCTTCAAATGAATTTTTTTTTAATGCTGAGTAATATTCCATTGTGTATATATACCACAGCTTTCTTATCCATTCGTCAGTTGATGGGCATCTAGGTTGCTTCCATGTCCTGGCTATTGTAAACAATGCAGCGATGAACATTGGGGTGCACGTGGCTCTTTCAATTCTGGTTTCCTCAGTGTATATGCCCAGCAGTGGGATTGCCGGGTCATATGGCAGGTCTATTTGCAGCTTTTTAAGGAACCTCCACACTGTTTTCCATAGTGGCTGTACTAGTTTGCATTCCCACCAACAGTGTAAGAAGGTTCCCTTTTCTCCACATCCTCTCCAGCATTTATTTAAATTAAAACTAAATGCAAGTAACCACTTTAAAGAGATTCACACATTTAATAATCAAAATTGGAAAAACCAAGGCATATATCATGCTTCATTCGTCACTGTTTTCATAATGTGCCATTTTCTTTTATATTACTACCATACTCAGATTGCGTTTTCCCAGTATTTTATCATGATTTCTATGAATAAATTATTAATTATTTGTAGTGCTGCCTCAGATTTACTGAATGTCACCACAGTAATATCCTCTGGTACTATGTGAAATATGAAGCTAGTAACAAACAATAAAGTAAGAGAGGAGTTTAAATTTCCTTCTTTTCTGTAGCAGTCCCTCTCTTTCAGGGTGTTATTTTCACTGATCTATAGAACACAGCTTGGCCATCGGGCAATGAAAGTGAACCCACTATATCATCTATTGGTAGCTGATTATTCTTAATTTTATTTTTAAATTGGGAATTTTAGGTTTCCATTTCACTTATTCAAGAAATACATACAAAACAGATCTTCTGTAGGGAAAAAATTATAAGACATTTCTCGAAATCAGATCTATTTGAATTATAATAATACCAGATCTATTTGAATTATATTATAGTCCTCTGGTGGGAGATGAAAAAGATTTTTCCTTCTATATCTATGAGCTCTGAGATCAAGGATCATATTTTGGTCACTGACAGTACCCAGCACAGTTCTTGGCACATAGTAAGCAAGTAATAACTGTGTGATAAATGAATAAAATTAAATAAAGGGATGAGTTAACATTAAAAATAATGCTAGAACAGTATAACCTTCATATATTGCATTCAAAAATGAACAGATTTCTGGTAAGACATGAGTATCTGAGCCAATATAATATTTTATGAATCTCTAGCTTATTAATTAATTCATTCTTTCATTGCTTTAGGACAAAAAGGGGCTTCCCTGGTGACTCAGCTGGTAAAAAATCCACCTGCAATGAGGGAGACCTGCGTTCGATCCCTGGGTTGGGAAGATCCCCTGGAGAAGAGAAAGGCTACCCACTCCAGTATTCTAGCCTGGAGAATTCCAAGGACTGTATAGTCCATGGGGTCACAAAGAGTCGGACACAACTGAGTGACTTTCACTTATTACAAAAAGACTAAACGTTTTCCCCAACCAGACTGTAGCTTCCAATGCCTTCTATACAGCATGAAATAACTTATATCCATATGGAAAGAATCTCTATACTTTCCTTTTGCACTCTTTTGACTGAAAGAGTGAATTCAGAAAATGTTGGTAACCTGCCTCAATATCAGAGAGGAACAGTAAGGGGAAAGCTAGCCCCTACCTGCCAGGTGGTTATCAGAGACTAGGAAGAATAGAAAGATCCCAATGTATCTGGTGGTGGACAAACCAGTTTCACTGTAATCTCAAAGATATTTTGGCTGACAAATAACCTTTGTGTGTGTGTGTGTGTGTGTGTGTGTGTGTGTGTGTATCACACACAATCAGATTAATGGTGAGTCAGAAGGCAAGTAAATCATGATACTGTAACACTATATACACTGAGTGGGCTTCCGTGGTGGCTCAGATGCTGAAAAATCTCCTGCGATGCAGGAGACCCAGGTTTGATTCCTGGGTAGGGAAAATCCCCTGGAGAAGGGAATGGCTACCCACTCCAGTATTCTTGCCTAGAGAATTCCATGAACAGAGAGGAGCCTCGCACATTCCATGGGGTCACAAAGAATCAGACGTGACTGAGAAACTAACACACATACATACATACATTTTCGCATTTGGAATAATCCTCAATGAAAAATGGAAATTTATTCTCAAATAGCATAGAAGTTAGTTGCATTTTCAGTCAAGAAATAAATATATATATATATAACTATTTAATAGAATTATTCAACAAGTTAATAGAGGTCAAACTGAACAATGATCAATGTGCCTGGATGCAGAAATAATAACTGCTCTTATGAAATAGAATGTCCTGGATGTTTTTTTCCCTTCTCTCTTAAGGAAGTTTATAGTGATCTTTGGTGTTATTCTGTTTATAAGCTATAAAGTAGAGAGAAAATAGCAATACAGAAAGACAAAGGGCTAGAAGATTACCAATTATTTTCAGTTATGCCACATGAGATAAAACTCAAACACTTCGGATGTCCTCAGCATAGAACAGTGGTTAGAAAGCAAAAATTTTCAGAAACAATCAGTGCCAAAAACTGAAGTAATTTAGAATTTCCATAAGTTCTATGTGAAGTTAAAAACTAGAGAAGATGGGGGTCAAAAATCAGAAAGTACAAAGAGAAAAAATTTAAAGGTAGGGGAGATGAAAGGGAGAAAGATAAGCAGCAAAACATCATATTTATTTAATGAAAAAAAGGAAGAAAAAATAAATGAATGGCACAAAGTCAGTCTGAAGGATGTTTCTTTCCACAAATCTCAGCATGTTCTAAATAGAAAAGTCTGTTATTGTTTGTCTTTTCTAAGACATAAGGGAGATCACTGTATAAAATAAAAATCATTTTGCCTTACCTGCATTCTCATAAAATTTTTATAAAGCAAAAATACATAAAAAGTACTTCAGAAAAAAATTACAAACTATTACAATTAAGATGAAAATACATTAAAATATGCCTCTACACATAATTACACACAGTATATATGTTACATAACAAAAACACATCACACTGAAGCAGTCATAATCCATCCATCATATGTCCAGTAGTTTCAAGAATATGTAATTAGTTGTCTTACAACACACACAAAAAAAATTGGGGAATTATTTCAAGCATAGAATTTTTATGAGTTATTGGAGAAGTACTTTACCAATTAACATAAAATAATAAACAATAATTCAAAAATTATATTGAAGTGTTTTGAACTAGAACACATTCTAACAAGTTGGCAATAGTCTGCTGTTGCAATCTGCTTTTCATCTCTCTAAAAAATAAATTGCTCCTGCATAAACAATATTTCAGTAACTGACAGTGTTGGCAGCTAGGCTCAAGACAGCAGGGATATTAGAAGTCATGACTGATAGCAAAATTGGGGATTGCAGAGAGAAGAGAAAGTATACATTCAAATTTAAGGAGTAGCTGTTGTATTTCAGATTCCTTTAAAAAATGTGACATGACATATTGAGGTCACCATTGATTAAAAAGACGTAGCTACAAGGAAGGCTTTCACCTACTCTGAAATCTTCAGGGAAACCCCTTGGAGATATGCTGGCCTACTCCTTCCTGCTATGGGCACACAATGGGTATCTATGGCTAAATTCCTCCAACCTGGCTTCACCCACTGGGTGGTGTGGCCAATTAGTGAAGGGATTTGAAGACATAGTCCTACTGAATGTAATGCCAGTATGAAACCTCAAACTCACCAGCACAGAGCTCAAAGAACAAGTTCTAATACCTTGATGTAAAAGCCCTCATTCAATTTTAAGTTTCTTCATCAATTTCTTCTCAACTGTATTTACCGGGATAACCTTCATCATCTTTCAGTTTACTCCATAACAAAACCTATTCTGAAAATACAAGAGACACATATTACATTTCCTAGGCTGCTTTCTCAACACATTTTTCTCAGAAATTTTATTATGTACCTTGTCTTGAAAAAGAGATGGTCTGCTTATTAAATGGAAGTGTGAAAAACAATGTATTTTCCCAGTCTCCCAAAGGAAAGTACTCCTCCCTACAAGTTTGTAGAAATCTCAATTATCTACTATCTGACTTAAAAGGGCATGTTCAAATTCATTATGTGTAGCAGAGACTACTAGCTGTCCCTCAACACCCAGCCTTCCCTCCTTCCCCTACTAATAACCCTTGATTTTAACTGGGAATATAATACAAAGTTAGGGTTTTCCTATGGCTCAGTGAGTAAAGAATTTGCCTGCAATGCAGGAAATACAAGAAACATGGGTTCAATCCCAAGTCAGGAAGATCCCTCGGAGAAGGAAATAGCAACCTACTCCAGTATTCTTACCTGAAAAATCACATGGACAGAGGAGCCTGGAGGGTTACAATCCAAAGGGTTACAAACAGCCAAACACAACTGAACAACTAAGCACACTCATGATACCCAGTTACATGTTCTCAGCTGCCATCACAGGTAAGCATGCCCTTGTAACTACATTCTGTCTTTCAAGATGGAAAGTGACAAGTACAACTCTTAGAAGCTGTCATCTTCTTCCTTTCAACCTCTCCCTACTTTTCATTCCTTTACAAAGAACAGTCGGTTCATATAGGGTGACCATATACGTCGCTGGTTTCCCAAGACATTCTTATTTGCTCCTGTTCCAGGGTATTTTTGGTCACCCTGATCTGAGATCATTAGATGAAAACTGAATTAAGGGTGGCTGAATTATAAAACAGAAAGAGCATTGCTATTTGGCCTTTGTTAGAGCAGCTAAAAAGGGAAGCAATATAAAATCAACAGAAGAAAGTCAGAAATGCTTGTTAAGTTTCAGAATAAGACACAGTTGTTTCCTTCTATTGAGATGTTTAGCACAATTTTAACTAAGATGGTTTTTTTTTTTTTTAATTTTTGAAAACTTAAAAAAAAAGGGAAAAAATCATTTGTTAAAGGTGGTCCCATAAAAAACAGTAGTTTTTGTCTGAAGAAAGCCAAGAAATCTTCTTGGATAAGACAGCATTTAATCTGGTCTTTACATAATAAATATGAATAGGTTTTCAAAAGGCAGCAAACCGATTTTAGATAAGGAGATTAGCAGCAGCAAAGATATAAAGGTATCAATATGAGTGACATTTTCAAGAAATGACTTGGTGTGCTATCAGGTAGGTAGGATGTGGGAAAAGCTGAAACAAGTGTTCTAACTGGAATTCAATTTCAGATAAATATGAATGCTATTCTGAGAGGTTTGGAGTTCATTCTGCAGGAAGTGTGAAGCCAATAAAGATTTCTCTAAACCTTCACTAGAAATGGCAAAATGAATTCAATATATATGAATTCAAATATGTTCAAAAATATACTACAGTGTTCATATCATACAACTGAATAGATATGGTTAATGAAGGGAAATAATTAATGATATGTGGAGAGGTGTTTTCTAAACGACTAATACTGGTCTCAATCCTCATTTTCTGTTAGGTCTTGGCCTTCTCTTACCCCCACCCCCCTTTTCAGTCAGCTAGATTATTCTTTGCTTGGGAAATTCAAAGTTGAAGAAGAAAAATAAGTAGATTTGGGGGGAAAAGTTAGAAGAGAACTTCCTTTACCAAACTACAAACACATCAAGATCCTAGTAGGTCTAGAAGAGAAAGAAAGAATGTTCTTCTTCAGAATGAATATGCTGATTGGTCCCTAAGAAGTGGGCCCTGCATTGTGTCTGTCCCCAGAGCACCCAGGAAATTCTGTGAGAGCTCAGGGTAGAAGGGCCAGTTGCCCCTTTCCAAACTAGAAGAATACAGGAAACCCTCAGATAAGAAACAGCAAATAGAGAAAGAAAAAAAAACAGAAAAAGTTGGCCAAATTCTCTATGCAGCCTCAGTCAGTGAGCACGTCCAGTTTAGTAAAACCTGCAGCTCCACATGAAGTGAGTAAGAGAAAGGAAAAATGCAGCAGAGAGGAAGATGAAAAACTCCCCATAGACACATCACAACCATTGGGTCCTTAAGACCTGAGGGAAGTGAGGATGCAAACACAGACTTCTAACAGATCAATACATGGAGGAGACTGCAGCCCTGCAGGGGTCAAGGGGGAAGGTTTACAAAGGTTCCATAACCTTTGGGAGCAGGTATGCCTTGTTATTGCCTCACTTTTATCACCTAGGAAACACGCTACCCATTCCCATCAAAACAATATCAGATTGATTGTGAACACTATTTTTATCTTTGGAAATGTAATGTTTTAAACCCTGAGCGTGTAAAAAGAATCAAAACTAAAAGTAAAATGCATAGATTTCAAATATTTTACATTTGCTGGCCCTAAATAAAAATGAGTGGGCAATGAAATCTTTTTTTTCCAAGGGCTAAAGATTTTTAAGCACCTATTCTCAGTAACTGACATATAAAGTAAAGATACTTACATCAAAATTAAAATGTAGTTTCTAGTTATTTTATTTTAAATAATATACTTTTACCTCTTAATAAGCCATATCATTTACTTTTATTGAATTTATGAACATGCTTTTAAATAAAATAAGAGGTACTGCCACAAACAGGCAAGAAGATATTTACTCTGTATTAATTAGGGCTATTTTGTAATGCACTGAAAGTTTATTCTACTAATGTTCCCTACAAATAACATCAAATATATATATTTTACTTTTATTATGAGAGTTCATCATGGAATTGTACCATGAATTCTTGGGAAGAAAAAAAACATGTTAAAATGTGCTTCAAAATAGAAGGGTAAAAATCACAACAGCTGATTCATTTGCAAGGAAACATTCAATGTGAATGATTGTCCCCAGAAATTTTAAAAAATAAATTCATTTTCAAGTTCTTTCTCCAGTCAGAAAATTTATGAGAAAAGAAGAACTATTTATGAGAGAACTTCATGCAAAATTTGTGAACACTTGGGATGCTGAGAGATTAGGATTAGGATGAACCATATGAAAGTCCAAGTATTTGACCATATTTGACCCACACAAATGGAAACTTCATATGACTCACCTAATAATTACCTTCTGAAACACAAAACCATAAAAAATTAATTTAAAAACAGAATTTCATATTTCAAATGTTCCTAACAATGACACTAACCTAAAAGATTTCTTCTGAATAATTGAGGCAGGACAAATGATTAAGAAAAAGAGATTCACATAAAGTCTTATGCCAGAACTATCCAGATCTTCAAGATAAGCTACTAGAGGGAGGAAGCTTGAGTATTTAAGATGTTAATTTAAAAGATAAGCTCAGTGTAATCACATACTAGGGAACTCAACATTTTCCTTAGGGATAAGATGTCAGAATTCCTCTAAATCATAATGTATGATTCTCCCCTAGAATGTGGGTCTGGCCTCTCAGGCTAAACTAAGAGAAGAAAAAGAATTAAGTTTATTGGATGTCATCCTGATAAAAGGAAAATCTTCTTAGGAGAAAAAAATGATTCTGGGAAGGAAAAAAAAATAGAAAATTCAAACCAAACCATCCTGACCCTTCTTTCCCAGAACCTTATAGAATCAGTCTTTTCTCACTCATTTTTAAGAGCAAAGATCAGAAGGAAAGGACAGCATTGGCAAAGGATATTATACAATTAATATCCTTTAAATTCTCCTGCTTCATTATCTTTTCAAAAATTCCAGCAAAATTTTGAGGAGTCCATCAAGCACCAGGGCTCCGTCTGTCCTCCCCAGCTTTGTAGTACTGGGCAGCATAAGAGAAGTAAGGAGACTTCCCTGATCTCCAAGCATGAGAGTTTATGGGCTTTCAAGCTATTATTTATCAGATGACTGATTTGTTTGTCAATCTTGTGATAAGTAAATGTTCAAATGTTCAGAGTGTTCTGCTCTTAAAACACTGAAACAGTTAGTGCAAACGCTCTAAAACCTTAAGAAATGAGTTATTCTGAATCTATTTGGAATTAGCAAATGTTCCTTAGAGCTGGGCGATACACTTCCTCTTACATTAGTATTTGATGGGACCCCTTTAAAAATGCATTCTGTACTTTCTTGCCGTCTTAAATTATTAAATCATGCTGTTGATGGTGAAGGATTTACAAAGCACTGTGGATGGTAGACAGGCTTGAACTGGGATCAGAACATAACTGTGTAATTATGGAAACATTACTTAGCATCTCAGAGTCTCAAGTTTCTAACTCTAGGCATCCATCTCTTTGCTGAGAAGCAAAAATGTGGTAGTGTATCCAAAGTGAAAATCAGTGCCAACAACCTAAATCTTCAGTAAATGTTAGTTACTTTCATTCCTCTCTTCCCCTAACCCAAACAGTAACATGCCTACCCTTTCCCCATCACAACATGAAGCACAACTTACAGATCAACTGCTGTTAAAGTGTTAGAGATACAAGGGGCTTTTTTCACCCACTCCCACGTTACCCTTCTCCCCAGATTATTCTCTATTACTTTTAGCTTTTTAATTCACTGCTTCAGCATCTCTAGTTGGGATGTTAATTATCTGGCACCAATCTACTACTTTCTCCAACATATATATGCCAGATAAATGATGTGGATGGAAAAATAAAATTTTAAAAATCGTGTCTCAAATTGGCTGAAGCAATTGGGAACTGTATTGTCTCACATGACAGTAAGTTCACAAGTAAAGGAGACTTCAGAACTGTCTGGTTTACCAAGACCCACCTTTCTCTTTCTTTTACTGCCATATCTATGATCTGCTTCTCCTCAACGCCTATACATTAGTCACAAGGAGGCTGTTAGAAGCAGTGGGGTTGCAGGCTTCTCTGGCACACCCAAAAGGAGACAGGTGGGGGACACTCTTTCCTAGGGATGAAATGAAAAAAAATATTTTGGTACCATTAAGGTAGGGTTTTTCCAGTAGTCATGTATGGATATGAGAGTTGGACTATAAAGAAAGCTGAGTGCTGAAGAATTGATGCTTTTGAACTGTGGTGTTGGAGAAGACTCTTGAGAGTCCCTTGGACTGCAAGGAGATACAACCAGTCCATCCTAAAAGAAATCAGTTCTGAGTGTTCATTGGAAGGACTGATGTTGAGACTGAAATTCCAATACTTTGGCCACCTGATGCGAAGAACTGACTCATTTGAAAATACCCTGATGCAAGGAAAGATTGAGGGAGGGAGAAGAAAGGGACAACAGAGGGTGAGATGGTTGCATGGCATCACCGACTCAATGGACATGAGCCTGAGTAAACTCCAGGAGTTGGTGATGGACAGGGAGGCCTGGCATGCTGCAGTCCATAGGGCATGACTGAGTGAGACATGACTGAGCGACTGAACTGAGCTGAACTGAAGCTAAGTCATGCCAATACACTTTATTAATGAAAGTCATCTGGGGAAATGCACAGACAGCTTAAGTTAGATTAATGAAAGATGTCACAACTAAAATAGAATTACCATGACCGAATAAAAGTATTTAATATTTTTTCCTGGAATGTGACATGGGAGTAAGGTTGGTCTCAGTCTCCTCCTGTATTACAAGAGCTACCTTGGAAAGGGCAGATACTCTAATACCTGTTAACACCTGTGGTTTTACTAGACTGTGGTTATGTTAGACCAGCACCAAGAACCCACCGTGCTCCTGTTGTACCAATCACTCATCATGCTGACCAGTTAACCTGACTCAGCCTCAAAACCTTCTCCATACCGTGTATTAGGAAAGAATAATCCTGTTAAGACATTAAACAGGTAATGTCTTCTTATGACAAATATGTTTCTATGTGTAAGTCAGTTTGCCAATTGGGAAAGGAGTATGTTAAGGCTGTATACTGTCGCTCTATTTAACTTATATGCAGAGTACATCATGCAAAATGCTGGGCTGGATGGGGCACAAGCTCAAATCAAGGTTGCTGGGAGATATACCAATAACCTCAGATATGCAGAAGACACCACCCTTATGGCAGAAAGTGAAGAGCCTCTTGATGAAAGTGAAAGAGGAGAGTGGAAAAGCTGGCTTAAAACTCTGGTCCCATCACTTCATGGCAACAGATGGGGAAACAATGGAAACAGTGACAGACTTTTTTTGGGGGGGCTCCAAAATCACTGCAGATGGTGACTGCAGCCAGGAAATTAAAAGACGCTTGCTCCTTGCAAGAAAAGCTATGAACAACTTAGACAGCATATTAAAAAGCAGAAACGTTACTTTGCTGACAAAGGTCCATCTAGTCAAAGCTGTGATTTTTCTAGTAGTCATATATGGATGTGAGAGTTGGACTATAAAGAAAGCTGAGCGCTGAAGAATTGATGCTTTTAAACTATGGTGTTGGAGAAGACTCTTGAAAGTCCCTTGGACTGCAAAGAGATCCAACCAGTCCATCCTAAAGGAAATCAGCCCTGAATATTCATTGGAAACACTGATGCTGAAGCTGAAACTCCAATACTTTGGCCACCTGATACGAAGAGCTGATTCATTAAAAAAAGACCCTGATGCTGGGAAAGATTGAAGGCAGGAGGAGAAGGGGATGACAGAGGATAAGATGGTTGGATGGCATCACTGACTCAATGGATATGAGTTTGAGCAAGCTCCTGGAGTTGGTGATGGACAGGGAAGCCTGGTGCACTGCAGTCCATGGGGTTGCAAAGAGAAGTATGACTAAATGACTAAACTGAACAGTTTTCATAACTTCCTATATCCATTGACTCAAGGACATGAGTCCTCAATAGAAAGAACTGAACCCAGCCTAGAACTTTGAAATCATTACTCAGCTTTGTATTCCCACTTAGACTATTGTTGATAAAATAGTCAGCCTTTGTAGAGAAAGGAAAGTACACCCCCAAAGTTTCACTCCATGCATCAAAAGCAAGAAAGTCTGAGCACAAAGTTTCACTGGAAGCCACAGTGCAGGGAGCAGGGAGCAGAAAAAATGGGCAATACCTTCACAGGTGAGTAAAACGGCCTTCAAGGTTTGGGGGAGAAGAGAGAAAGAGAACAGGTAAAGATCAAAGTGCTTGTTTGGCTTCCCATATTTACTCCCACATCCTAGGATGAAAAATTCAGAATGGTAATGTCAAGAACAATCAGAAAATTCTTGTCCAAGCAGAGGGCTCCTATCTTACTTTCCAAAGAAAAAATTTATAAAAAATACCAAGTGCCTTAAGAAAGCCTCACAACAAAACAGAATGGCAACAGCGAAGTAGAAATTGCAATATGACACAGTTAAGCAGAGAGAGGCATATTCCGGCACACTCCAAGGAGAATGTAGAGGATAGATGAAGATCCTGGCTGTGAGCTCACCAGCAGATTGGCAGTAGGGAGAATGGGGAGGAAGAGAAGCCACTCAGTGAAGGACACAGTGACCCTGTAGCAGAAGACCACAGGGCAGACTGCACAAGCCAATAATAAAATGAGAGCCACAGCCCAGCCTCAGAGAAAACAGCATTTTGTTTCTCAGCCCCCACCACTACCCTCCAGAACCATCTAATTCAGTCTACCAGAGTGGGGAGCAACGGGCAGTGGACGTGGCAGACCTGACAGCTAGAAGAAGAGGTGACCAGTGAAGATTTAAATATATCACAAAAGCCAAGCTGTTAACCATAAATGGCAAAGAACTGTCCTCTCTATGTTCACCTTGCCCCTGTGCTCTAGAAACCACTACATGGTTGGATATGCCCACGTTTACAACTCCATCCCATCCACTCTTTCCCAGGGTCACCAAGCTTCACCACACAGGTCTCCTTTCTTTTCTTGGCTTACTGCTAACTGAAATGCTCTTCCCTTGCCTCTTTGTGTGGCTGGCTTCTTCCACTATCCAGATTTCAGTTTGCTATCATTATTGTTGCTGCTTGTTTTGTTTTGTTTTTGTACAGATGTATTTCAAACCAAGCCACCATGGTTTCTGCTGAAATCTTTTAAGAATTTCCATAAACCTTTAGGGAGAAGAAATCAAAAACATTCAGTATCATCACTACTATTTCACATTTTCTAAAAGTACTAGCCATAAGATATAATACACAAATACTGGCCAAATTTAGGCATGATTATGATATGCACTTGATATAATCATATACTTGCAATATCCAAGAAAATTGAAAAACTACTAGAAGTGATAAGAAAATTAAATAGTTGGCAACAGAACAAAAGCACTCATACACACAAGTAATAATCACGTTGAAAATACAGTGGGAGTTTTTAGATAAGATTACAGATTGAATACACACCACTAATTTTGCTTTGCCCTGAACCTCATCAAAACCATAGTACAGGGAATTTTTTAAGGGCATAAGCTCACAGGGATAGGGAACAACAGGGAGAAAACAGCAGTAGAAATATGAAAGCTGTACCACACGGAGAAAATAGATAACCCACTCAAGAAGGCTGAACCTCAAAGCAGTGGGGAAACACTGAGAATTTACTCAATTCATACAATAGACTCCTCAAAAGGTAAATGAAAATACAGGACAGTCTACTTTTGGTCATATCTCTGCTGGATTTCCATATCTGGTTTTTTAATAACAGTTATATTGATACACAGTTTACACATCATAATATTCATCAGGCCAAATCATACAATTCATGTTTCTTTAGCATGTTCAGAGTTGTACAACCATCACCATAATCTGATTTCAGAACATTTTTCTAACTGCAGGTCTCAGTTCATATGGTCCTTCCTTACAAATGTTCTTCCCAATGACCTTTAACAGATCTACACCCCATTTCCTGCTTCTTTTCTGCAGCACTAATAATGATCAGTAGATATTTTACATAGGTATTGGCTTACTTTACTTCCAGCCTTTCTCACTAGGGTAATCTCTGTAAAGCAAGGAGTTTGTCTCTCTTGCCATTTTTGTAGTCCAGCTGGTAGCACAGCCCAGGGCCCAGCACATGGTCAGTGGTCACTAAAAACAGTTGCCGAATGGATGAACTGGTAAGATACAATTACTCAAGTAAAGTGAAGTTGCTCAGTCATGTCCGACTCTTTGCAACCCCATGGACTATAGCCTACAAGGTTCCTCCATCCACGGAACTTTCCAGGCAAGAGTACTGGAGTGGGTTGCCATTTCCTTCTCCAGGGGATCTTCTCGACCCAGGTATAGAACCCAGGTCTTTCACATTGGAGGCAGACGCTTTTATCATCTGAGCCACTAGGAAGGTTGGATTCTCCTACAACACCTTAACGAAAAAACTCAAATGAACTTTTGGCCAACCTAACATATGAGCTGAGCTCTGTATATGATACAGAACTAGCCATCAAAAGCAACAGTGTGTGGCACTGAGGGGGAACACAAGCAGGAGAGTACTGAGCCAATAATCCAACTATTCAACTTATATTTGAAAGACAAGCCACCGCAATGTGACTAAGAAGACCTCTTAGGTTCTTGGACAGTTAGAGTTAGCAGTATGAGATAGTTCCACTCACAAGAGTGGATGATTTTGCACATTTAATTGAAAACAAAATAACAATATGACAGGGAGTTTGGGATTGACATGTACATACTGCTACTTTATACTACTGTGTATAAAATAAATACCCAACAAGGACCTACTGTATAACACAGGGAATTCTGCTCAATTCCCTGTGAGAAGGGGATGACAGAGGATGAGATGGTTGGATGGCAATACCGATTCGATGGACATGAGTTTGAGTAAGCTCCAGGAGTTGGTGATGGACAGGGTAGCCTGGCATGCTATAGTCCACGGGGTCAGAAAGAGTCAGACATGACTGAGTGACTGGATTAAACTGAACTGAACCAGAAAGATAATCTGAAAAATAGGATACATTTATATGCATAACTGAATCACTTGATTGTATACCTGAAATTAACACAACACTGTTAATCAACTATGCTCCACTGTAAAATAAAGAATTTTTTTAATTAAAAAAATAAAGTCATCCTGAAGATAAAAAAAGAACAAAAAAATACAATTTACATGCAGCTCATGCTGGCAAATCACTCAGATGGCTTATATTACTAACACATTACAATATACAAAGCAAATATTCATTTGATGCGTCAGCCATCTGGTATTGTTAATGAGATGCTGTGTACAGGTAGGGCAAAGGTCTGGAATTAGAACTCACAGCCCTGTTCTTCACTACTAGCTCTGTGACTTTGAGCCAGTTACTTAACGGCTTTGTGCTTTAACTTGCATTACAATAGACATATTAATAGTTTTTACATGAAAAGAGCTGTTGTATTAAGTAGAAATGATCTGAAATGTACCTGTTGCATACTGGGTGCCTTATAAACTTTATGCAGTAGCCATAGAAATAGCAGTAGTAGTTGTTACAGTGGAGGTACTAGTGGAGGTATAAATAGCAGTAGGCAGCCGTAAAATGATAGAGGTGCAGCCCATCATGCTGTTTTATGTGGCCAGAGAGTCAGCTTTAGTTCAGTGTCAAGTGGTGTCAAATACAAAGTACTAAATTAATATTGAATTGACTTCTGCTCACAATGTTTCCTATCATAGTGCAAGATGATTTGACACAATTGATTTTTCTTCAAGAACTGACTGAATCAGCAGATTTGTCGTCCCTGTGGTTGGCAAACTGACTCCAAGTAAATCATTCTCAACTTTGGCCCAGAGAGAGTTTCGGGACAGCTGGGTTCCTGAGTCCATAAATGTGTGTGCCAGAGACGGAATGCATGAAACTGTGATTCTGTGTGTTGCAAGAACACAAGAACATCATTCTTTTAGAGGCTAAGTGGGAAATGAGTGGACAGTCCTAAAAAAAATTAGCCTTGGTATTCAGAGATTAAGGGACTCATTTCTTTAGAAGAGACAGCCACTCGTTTCCTTTATAGACCATATTGTCGACGTTTTTTCTTCAAAGACAAATGAGAGAAGCCCTTATTTTAGGATTTTAGTTGACTTCACAATGGACTTGTCCAGTGGAGTCCACAGCGCCTTCACATCCATTACCTAAGGAGACTGGAAAGCAGACCTACCTTAACAAGTGGATTTATCTTAAAATCTGCATCAAACTCAGCTGCTGAATCAGGGCAAGCCTCCAGGTCCAAAAAAGCAGTGAACAAGACCAGTTATTTAATTATCCAAAGGGAATCGAGAGAGATTTCTCTAAAAGCAGAGGCTTTCAGCATAAACAAGGGAAGTGAGCTGCCTTCAAATTAAAAGTGAACGTGTTATTTTTTAAAATGCCTAAAGGGTTATTTTCTGTCTACAAAATCTAGTGACTATTCTGCCAAATGGTAAGTAGAATAAAGTGAAACACCCGAGAGAAGCATAGGGCAGCATTATACAGACTCTGCTGTAGAGACAGGTATTCAGTGATAAAGTAATGATAACTGCTGCTGCTGCTGCTAAGTTGCTTCAGTCGTGTCCGACTCTTTGCGACCCCATAGACGGCAGCCCACCAGGCTCCCCTGTCCCTGGGAGTCTCCAGGCAAGAACACTGGAGTGGGTTGCCACTTCCTTCTCCAATGCATGAAAGTGAAAAGTGAAAGGGAAGTCGCTCAGTTGTGTCCGACTCTTTGCGACCCTGTTGACTGCAGCCTACCAGGCTCCCCCATCCATGGGATCTTCCAGGCAAGAGTACTGGAGTGGGTTGCCATTGCCTTCTCCAATGATAACTAGCACTTAAAAGAATTTGCCTGATTCTTCCACTTCTAGCTCTTCCTAAAAAAACAAAATTTCAGACACATGTAGAAGATGAAAATCCTTCCAAATCACTCCTCTGCTTATTTAAAAGTGAGATCCACAAATAAACAGCATTCTTTGCAACTGATACATATAAATTAAGTTACACTAAGTATAGTTATTCTTGAAGCAACAACTAATATTTAATTCATTTTAAAAAGTGAAAAATAGGGTTATTTAGGTTTTGAGTACTCATTTACTAAATAATCAAATAGATGCTTAGGTCCAGTAGAGACCTAAGGTCTTAGTAGTTATATCCAATGTCAAATTATTTATGGGACCTCAGTTCCTTTAATCTAAATACATTCACTCATACATGAAAGTATGCATTCACATCTTTGTGGCAATTTGATAAGAGTGAAAATTGACCTGACAATTCTAGGAGACAAGAATCATAAGAACTCTTAAAAGAGTTAATAGGCTGTGCCAGGGGCACCTGGGAGCAAATGTAAATGACAGAAAGCAAAGGCAAAAATGTCTTTAGGAAGCAATACAGAGAGAAGGACCTGGAGACTGGATTTGGGAGGTGAAGCTGGGGAATGGTGCCAAGAGTATGCAGGCACACTTGCACAGTTAATCTCTACTTTCACTTCTAAGAGGGAGCAGAGAACTTCTCTGGGTTTGTGATAGGGTTTAAAATTTAGGATAGATGGTATGGCAATGGGAAAGGCAGAGTGTTCAAGAGCAACGTTCTAAAACCCCAGAGCTGGGGTTTAAATTCAGTCCCTACCACTTAGTAACTGTGATACTGTGTCGCCCTTATTACAACCCAAGAACGTCTTTCTCAAGGGCCTGAAAGCCATCCCTTTGAAACATAATCATCAAGAAGACAGTATACCTATCTCCAAGTCTTCGTGGAAGTACAGGAACTTAACTTCAATAAGCACCAATCAGCAAACACATGTGGCCTAAGCATATTGACCCACCTCATCCCTGATGTCTTCCAGGAATTACCACTGGTTCATCTTAGCACTTAAAATATTCCTGCCTTTCTTTCCAGGAGACCTGAGTTCAATCTGTCTACCCTATTGTGTGTGTGCATGCTTAGTCACCTCAGTCCTGTCCAACTCTCTGCGACCCCGTGGACCATGGCCTGCCAGGCTCCTCTATCCATGGCAAGAATACTGGAGTGGGTTGCCATTTCCTTCTCCATCCTATTGCAGAGGTCTTAAATAAAGTCTCTCTGGCCTGTCTAGCGACATCCAGCACATTTTTTCTTTGATATCTCAGGATTTCCTCCACTTTACATCCTGCTTTAGTCACTACACAAGATAATCAAAACGTTCACAATAAAATGCTTTGCTGTGTACTCTAAGTCTGACCTTTTCTTGACTAGCTTGTTTTGATGAAATGAGCAGCTTCACTCCTTCACCCACAGAAGGGGCCCAGCATTCCCAGGATGAGGATGCCAACAGCAATTTCCAGCACACCTTGTTTGGATCTTTTCCAGTTCATTTTATGCACTAAGTTTCCTTTTTCTGGCTTCCTTTATGCCTTTTTCTCTTTACCCTGAAGCTTCCTCTCTCTCCCACAGCCAGGTTTTTCTTCCAAGTCAGACCACCTGAAGGCCTTTTCTTGTTTATGGGAGGATAATCAGCTACATCCTCTCACACTGAGTGGGCAGGCTACTTCAAACAGGAAATGTCTTTGAAATGGCTGGCAGAGGCAGCCCGATTTAATTGTTAGGAAAGCACGCCAGGAGGCCAAACACTCCTATCTATTTCATTCTAAAATATTTCTCTTGAGTGGACACAAGTCTGTAGGTAAAATTCTCAACTGAGTTTTTCTTTTCTTTTTTTGGTTTTATAATAAAAACATTTAAACAGCAAATAGTAAAAATTAGGAATTAGTCTTTCAATTAAAATTTTGCTCTGGTAACACTAGTATGTCCTATCACTGAGCAAGAATGTTGCAAAGAGATAATACAATTAGACTTTTAATTTTCTTGCTTACCCAGGTCACATCTTCCCCCACCTGACTGATTATCTGAGTGTTCTGTTCCTATCTGCATGTATGCAGGCTCACTCAATTAGTAGCGTCCAGCTCTTTGCAACCTTATGGACTGTAACCCACCAGGCTCCTCTGTTCATGGGATTCTCCAGGCAAGAAAACTGGAGTGGGTTGTCACTTACTCCTCCAGGAGATCTTCCTGACCTAAGGATCAACCTGGGTCTCCTGCATTGACAGGTGGATTCTTTACCACTGAGCCACCAGGAAAGTCCCTGTTTTGTCTAGACTCCCCTTATTCCAGGCTCAGAGTTTTTGAATTTCCTTGAAAGAATCCTCAGAAGAAAAAGAATATAGGACAGATCCTCCTCCTCAGATCTTAAGAGCCTCATGCTGGGTTGTGGGTAGAATCTGATGCTTTCTCTAAGTCTCTTCTTGGAGGAAAACTGCAGCAGACAGCTCAGCATCCAGTGTCTCTCATCTCATTGTCCCAATGTTGGGAGAGCTCAACCCCACTACTAGCACTAATGAGGGAGCCATTATTGCGTCTTATGAATGAGAGTGATACAATCAAGTTGTCCGTAACAGATTTGGCTATATCGTGGAGATTGTCAAGAGGGAGCCAGGAATAGATGAGGAAAATTAATTACTGGAGTGAGGTCTATCCATACATGGGAATAAAGACCGCCAAAATGGCAATAGTGACACATAAGTAAGTTTTAGAAATCATAAGTCAGACAAAATCATTAAGATCTGGTGATTGATTGGATATAAATGGGAAGGGGTTAGGGAGTTGAATATTTTAAGGACACCCAGATTTCATGTTGGTACATCAGGGTAAAAAGTAATAGTTGACATTCATTGACATTTTCTACTTGTCTAACACCATTCTCAACCTTCTACATGTAGCCTTATTAACAAATTTTGAGGTATGTACAACTGATATTCATATTATACAAATCAAGAAATGGGAACATAGAAGGTAAATAGTTTGCTATAAATCACACAGCCGGTAAGTGTTGGAGCCAGGATTTAGTCTGCCCATACTGTTTCAGAGTCAGTGCTTCTATATGACATTTCACTGAGGGTAGTATTTAAAACATAAGATGTTTACTCAAGTTCAGAGTCGGCTGAGCTTCAGGTACTTGGGAGACAGCCTAGAAAAAAAGTTGCAAAAATCATTAACATAAAGAGTACTCAAACTCAGGGGTATAGACCAGGTACAAAGTAGAGATTTGAGTCATTAGTACGTAGACAGCAATTGAAAACAAAGGGTAAATATAACTGATTGCCAAGGAGAGGGCAGAAACAGAGGAGCAAAACTCCAATATTGAGTCCTGAGGAATACCAATATTTAAGGGAGAGTTAGACGAGGAGGGACAGAGGAGCCTGGTGGGATGCCGTCTATGGGGTTGCACAGAATCAGACAAGACTGAAGCGACTTAGCAGCAGCAGATGAGGAGGAGGAGTTTAAAAAGGAGGTTAAAGAAGTTTTCTTAGAAGTAGGAAGAAAATCGGGATAGTGTGATGTCATGAAAAACAAGAGAAAATAGTGGTCAGTGATGGCAAATACTGCTGGAAGAAAGGCAGGAATTTCAAAGTGCCTAGTGTTTTGACATGAGAGAACTAAACTTGTGTAACAATTGGTAAGGATGAAGCCAACACAGAAGCATAGATGAAGGTAAAGGAGAGAGGAGATGAGCAATGGACCAGGCTCATTGCAATCTATTGTAAATGCCGTGTAAAGGCTGATAAGCGTTTTCCTAGACTTGCCAGAATATTGTGAATATTATTTTTTGATATAACCCAAAGTGGACAAGTGGTGGTTTCTCAAAGATTGGTTGCAGTGAAGAATCTGAAATCACATTAGTGCACTTTTCATATTCTGTTACATTAAAATCCATTGATTTATCTTGCATCTAGTTCTATTAGATTATGTAAGAACAGGAATAAATTTAACTAAGTGGTTATACTTGGATCAACAGTGTCCAATTCAATTATGAAATAGGAGACACTGGCAAAGAGACGCAAACAAGATATCAATCAATCATAGAGCGCAAATAAGAGATTTAGAACAAAGTAAATGGTTTGGAATGAGCATGATGGGTAGAGGAAGAGAGAGGACCTTATTATAAGAGGTGGGGGACTTCCCTGGTGGTCCAGTCATTGAGAATATACCTTCCAATGCAAGGGATGCATGTTCGATCTCTGGTTGGGAACAAAGATCCCACATGCCACAGGGCAACTAAGCACATGTGCTGCAAACCCATGTGCCACGACTAAAGAGCCCACACACAGCGACTGCTGAGGCTGTACACCACAATGAAGACCCAGTGCAGCCAAAAATTAAAAAAAAAAAAAAACAAAGAACCCAAGGTGGGAAATAAGTTTAAGGCAGTGTATTTGTTGAATTGTGTGCCTCCAAAAGATATGTTAAAGTCCTAGACCTGGTATCTGTGAATGTGACCTTATTTGGAAACAGATTCTTTGCAGGCAGAATCAAGTTAAGATGAGTACCATGGACCCCTAATCCACTGTAACCAGTGTCCATATGAAAAAGGGGAAGATGCCACATGAACAGAAAGACACACAGGAAGAATACCAAGTGACAACAGTCAGAAATAGAGAGACACACAGGGAGAATACCACATGACAACAATTAGAAACTAGAGTGGTGAAGCTGCAATCCAAGGGATGCCAAGGCTGAATGGCTACCACCCGAAGCCAGGAGAGGCAAAGAAGGATTCTACCCTGAGTCTCAGAGGATTCATGGTCCTGTTAAGGCCTTGATTTCTGATTTCCAGCCTCCAGAACTGGGAGGGAATAAATTTCTGTTGTGTTAAGCCCCCAGATTGTGCTCCTTTGTTATGGTGACTCTGGGAAGCTAACACAGATGGAGTAGTACAATGTGGCCTGTTTCTAATTACTTAGTCCTCCTTTCCACAAGAGGAATCCTACCTCAACATCATCATGTATCGTCATGTGGCTTTTAGTACCTTTTATGGAAATAAATACACCTCATTGCTCCCCTGGAGTTGAGCCTGACCTCTGCTTTGGCCAGCAGAAGTAAAAGTTGCCACATTGGAGCAGAAGATTTAAGAACCACCAGGTATTTCTGTTGGCCCTATTGCCCCTTGCCTTGTGTCAATAGTATGGTAGAGCCCAAGAACGGATTGTGCCTTTAGCCTGGGGCTCTTTCTTTTCCCTCTATGTCAAGGATACAAGCAATCCACATGCTGTATCAACATTGTTGAAACCTACAGAGATTTGGAGTCATTTGTCACTGCAATGGAATTTTAAGTATCTAGAGCCTCAAAAATATCAGATAATTTAATTCAACTTCATCAGACCTAGTGTTTTTAACATTAGATTGTCATAATAATCATTAAATGATTCCACGAGAGCTAGTTAAATATTGGCAGATAATGTCTTTCTGTGGTGTTCTAACACTGTGCTGCTTACTGAAAGTAAATTACCTCAGTTTCTTCACTGTAAAACATTACTCCAATACAAACCCAGCTTAGTTTTATTAAACTTGTCAGTTACCTACAGATAGAGGTATATCCTGATTCTATTTTTTACACAGATGGAGTCCTGACATTGTTATCTCCTTCAGCAGTGAGTGGGGCATGTTTCACACAGAGGTCAGATCTCAAAGTATGAAACCAGAGGACAGCGATGTTGTTTCACAGCCATACTACTGCAGCCAAATTTCCTCACTTCTTAGAACCTAGTTTCTCAAGTTTTTAACAGGGAACTTATCACTACTAAATATTTGAGGAGAGGCACTCAGCATTTTTAATGTGTATTTCAAGCTCAATCTTAATAAGTTAAGACAGGAAGTAATGTGGAAATTGCCATAGAATGAATGAATATTGTGTCCTCCCAAGATATATATAAATTGAAACCTCTTCCACAATGTGATGGTATTTGGAGGTAGGGTCTTCAGGAGGATTAGGACAAAGCCCTCGTGAATGGGATTGTTGTTTTGTCCCTAAGTTATGTCTAACTCTTTGGTGACCCCATGGACTGTAGCCCGCCAGGCTCCTCTGTCCATGGGATTGCCCAAACAAGAATCCTGGAGTGGGGTGCCATTTCCTTCTCCAGGGGATCTTCCTGACCCAGGGATTAAAAATGCATCTCCTGCATTGGCAGGCAGATCCTTTACCACTGAGCCACCAGGGAAGCCATGAATGGGATTAGTGCCTTACAAAAGAGACCCTTCATCCCTCAGTGAACTCCCTCCGCTTACCCTTTCTGCCATGTAAGATTACAGCAAAAAGATGCCATCTATGAGCCAGGAAGCAATCTCTCATTTGACACCAAATCTAATGGCATCTTGATCTTGGACTTCCAGTCTACAGAACTGTGTGAAATTAACATTTGTTATTAAAGCCACTCAGTCTTTGGTATTTCTGTCTTGGAAGACCAAATGGACTGAGAGATAAATAAACCTTAACTAGTCATGAGAAGAAGGATCATAGGATGCTATATATGACTACATTATTCAATAAATATTTACTGATAATGTACTATGTAACAGGCATTCTTTTAGGTGCTGGAGACATAGCTATTAACAAAGCAAACATTACTTATGAAGCTCACATTACTAAATGATTTTATTTATTTTTATGTCCATTTTGTCCTGAGGTCTTGAATACAGATTTCAGTTGTTAATTGGTACTGCTAGTTTTTTAAAAGTACATATACACTATCTTTTCTAATGTAATTCTTTTTTTTTTTTTATTATTGTTTTTGCCATACATTGTCATGATATCACCATGCGTTTACATATGCTTCCCCTCCGGGTCCCCCCTCCCTCCTCCCTCCCCCCCGGGAAATCTCGCTGCACCAGTCCCGAGCATCAATCCTGGGCTGGCGATTGATTAGACACATGACAATTAACATGCTTCAATGCCCTTCTCCCATCTCATCCCACCCTTACCCTCATCCACAAAGTCCACAAGTCTATTCTATACATCTGCGTTCCTTTTGTTGTCTCCCATGTTGGGTTCTCATTACTGTCTTTCTAAATTCCATATATATGTGTTAATATACTGTATTGTTGTTTTTGCTTCTGGCTTACTTCACTCTGGATAATGGGCTCCAGTTTCGTCCATCTGAGTAGAATTGCTTCAAATGAATTTTTTTTTAATGCTGAGTAATATTCCATTGTGTATATATACCACAGCTTTCTTATCCATTCGTCAGTTGATGGGCATCTAGGTTGCTTCCATGTCCTGGCTATTGTAAACAATGCAGCGATGAACATTGGGGTGCACGTGGCTCTTTCAATTCTGGTTTCCTCGGTGTATATGCCCAGCAGTGCGATTGCCGGGTCATATGGCAGGTCTATTTGCAGCTTTTTAAGGAACCTCCACACTGTTTTCCATAGTGGCTGTACTAGTTTGCATTCCCACCAACAGTGTAAGAGGGTTCCCTTTTCTCCACATCCTCTCCAGCATTTATTGCTTGTAGACTTTTGGATGGCAGCCATTCTGACTGGTGTAAAGTGGTACCTCATTGTAGTTTTGATTTGCATTTCTCTGATAATGAGTGATGTTGAGCATCTTTTCATGTGTTTGTTAGCCATTTTTATATCTTCCTTGGAGAAATGTCTGTTAAGTTCTTTGGCCCACTTTTTAATTGGGTTGTTTATTTTTCTAGAATGGAGCTGCAGGAGTTGTTTGTAAATTTTTGAGATTAATTGTTTGTCTGTTGCTTCATTGGCTATTATTTTCTCCCATTCTGAAGGCTGTCTTTTCACTTTGCTTATAGTTTCCTTTGTTGTGCAAAAGCTTTTAATTTTAATTAGGTCCCATTTGTTTATTCGTGTTTTTATTTCCAATATTCTGGGAGGTGGGTCATGGAGTATCCCGCTTTGGATTATAGCAGAGAGTGTTTTGCCTATGTTATCCTCTAGGAGTTTTATAGTTTCTGGTCTTATGCTTAGATCTTTGATCCATTTTGAGTTTATCTTTGTGTATGGTGTTAGAAAGTGATCTAGTTTCATTCTTTTACAAGTGGCTGTCCAGTTTTCCCAGCACCACTTGTTAAAGAGGTTGTCTTTTCTCCATTGTATATTCTTGCCTCCTTTGTCAAAGATAAGGTGTCCATAGAAGCGTGGATTTATCTCTGGGCTTTCTATTCTGTTCCATTGATCTATGTTTCTGTCTTTGTGCCAGTACCATACTGTCTTAATGACTGTGGATTTGTAGTATAGCCTAAAGTCAGGTAGGTTGATTCCGCCAGTTCCATTCTTCTTTCTCAAGATTGCTTTGGCTATACGAGGTTTTTTGTATTTCCATACAAATTGAGAAATTATTTGTTCTAGTTCTTTGAAGAAGACCTCTGGTAGCTTGATAGGAATTGCATTGAATCTATAGATTGCTTTAGGTAGTATACTCATTTTCACTATATTGATTCTTCCAATCCATGAGCACGGTACATTTCTCCATCTGTTTGTGTCCTCCTTGATTTCTTTCATCAGTGTTCTATAGTTTTCTATATACAAGTCTTTTGATTCTTTAGGTAGAAATACTCCTAAGTATTTTATTCTTTTTGTTTCGATGGTGAATGGGATTGTTTCCTTAATTTCTCTTTCTGATTTCTCGCTGTTAGTGTATAGGAATGCCAGGGATTTCTGTGTGTTGATTTTGTATCCTGAAACTTTGCTATATTCACTGATTAGCTCTAGTAATTTTCTCGTAGAGTCTTTAGGGTTTTCAATATAGAGGATCATGTCATCAGCAAACAGAGAGAGTTTTACTTCTTCTTTTCCAATCTGTATTCCTTTGATTTCTTTATCTGCTCTGATTGCTGTGGCCAAAACTTCCAAAACTATGTTGAATAGTAGTGGTGAGAGTGGGCACCCTTGTCTTGTCCCTGATTTCAGGGGGAATGCTTCCAGTTTTTCACCATTGAGGATAATGTTTGCTGTGGGTTTGTCATATATAGCTTTTATTATGTTGAGGTATGTTCCTTCTATTCCTGCTTTTTGGAGGGTTTTTATCATAAATGGATGTTGAATTTTGTCAAAGACTTTCTCTGCATCTATTGAGATAATCATGTGATTTTTATTTTTTAATTTGTTAATGTGGTGTATTACATTGATCGATTTACGAATATTGAAGAATCCTTGCATCCCTGGGATAAAGCCTACTTGATCATGATGTATGATCTTTTTGATGTGTTGTTGGATTCTATTTGCTAGAATTTTGTTGAGGATTTTTGCGTCTAAGTTCATCAGTGATATTGGCCCGTAGTTTTCTTTTTTTGTGGCATCTTTGCCAGGTTTTGGAATTAGGGTGATGGAGGCCTCATAGAATGAGTTTGGAAGTTTACCTTCGTCTGCAATTTTCTGGAAGAGTTTGAGTAGAATAGGTGTTAGCTCTTCTCTAAATTTTTGGTAGAATTCAGCTGTGAAGCCATCTGGTCCTGGGCTTTTGTTTTTTGGAAGATTTCTGATTACGGTTTCAATTTCCGTGCTTGTGATGGGTCTATTAATATTATCTATCTCTTCCTGGTTTAGTCTTGGAAAGTTATACTTTTCTAGGAATTTGTCCATTTCATCCAAATTGTCCAGTTTATTTGCATATAGTTGCTGATAATAGTCTCTTATGATCCTTTGTATTTCTGTGTTTTCTGTTGTGATCTCTCCGTTTTCATTTCTAATTCTGTTGATTTGGTTCTTCTCCCTTTGTTTCTTGATGAGTCTGGCTAACGGTTTGTCAATTTTATTTATCTTCTCAAAGAACCAGCTTTTGGCTTGGTTGATTTTTGCTATGGTCACTTTTGATTCCTTTGCATTAATTTCTGCCCTGATCTTTAAGATTTCTTTCCTTCTACTAGACCTGGGCTTCTGCATCTCTTCCCTTTCTAGTTGCTTTAGGTGTATAGTAAGGTCATTTATTTGATTTTTCTCTTGTTTCCTGAGGTGAGCTTGTATTGCTATGAACTTTCCCCTTAGCATTGCTTTCACAGTGTCCCATAGGTTTTGAGCTGTTGTGTTTTCATTTTCATTCGTTTCCATGCATAACTGAATTTCATTTTTAATTTCTTCTGCGATTTGTTGGTTATTCAGCAGTGTGTTGTTGAGCCTCCATATGTTGGAAGTTTTGAGAGGTTTTCTCCTGTAGTTGATATCTAATCTCACTGCATTGTGGTCAGAAAAGATGCTTGGGATGATTTCAATATTTTTGAATTTATCAAGGTTAGATTTATGGCCCAGGATGTGATCTATCCTGGAGAAGGTCCCGTGTGCACTTGAGAAAAAGGTGAAATTCCTTGTTTTGGGGTGGAATGACCTATAGATATCAATTAGGTCTAGTTGGTCTATTGTTTCATTTAAAGTTTGAATTTCCTTGTTACTTTTCTGTCTAGTTGATCTATCCATTGGTGTGAGTGGTGTATTAAAGTCTCCTGCTATTATTGTGTTGTTGTTGATTTCCCCTTTCATATTTGTTAGCATTTGCCTTACATATTGTGGAGCTCCTGTGTTAGGTGCATAAATATTTATAATTGTTATTTCTTCTTCCTCGATTGATCCTTTGATCATTATGTAATGTCCATCTTTATCTCTTTTCACTGCCTTTATTTTAAAGTCTACTTTATCAGATATGAGTATTGCCACTCCTGCTTTCTTTTGGTTTTTATTTGCATGGAATATCTTTTTCCAGCCTTTAACTTTCAGTCTATATGTGTCCCTAGGTTTGAGGTGGGTCTCTTGTAGACAACATATATAGGGGTCTTGTTTCTGTATCCAATCGGCCAATCTTTGTCTTTTGGTTGGGGCATTCAGCCCGTTTACATTTAAGGTAATTATTGATAAGTATGATCCCGCTGCCATTTATTTTATTGTTTTGGGCTCCAGATTATCTATCCCATCGGTGTTTCCTATCTAGGAAAGATCCTTTAGCATTCGTTGGAGGGCTGGTTTGGTATTGCTGAATTCTCTCAGTTTCTGCTTGTCTGAGAAAATTTTGAATTCTCCTTCAAATTTGAATGAGATCCTTGCTGGGTAGAGTAGTCGGGGTTGCAGATTGTTTTCTTCCATGACTTTAAGTATGTTTTGCCATTCCCTTCTGGCCTGAAGCGTTTCTGTTGAGAGATCAGCTGTTATCCTTATGGGATTCCCCTTGTGAGTTATCTTTTGCTTCTCCCTTGCTGCTTTTAATATTTGGTCTTTGTATTTGATATTTGCCAATTTGATTAATATGTGTCTTGGGGTGTCCCGCTTGGGGTTCATTCTATTTGGGATTCTCTGTGTTTCTTGGACCTGAGTGGCTATTTGCTTCCCCAATTTAGGGAAGTTTTCTACAATTATCTCTTCAAGAATTTTCTGATGGTCTTTCTTTTTGTCTTCTTCTTCTGGGACTCCTATGATTCGAATATTGGTGCGTTTAATATTGTCCCAGAGGTCTCTAAGGTTGTCTTCATTTCTTTTAATTCTTTTTTCATTTTTCCTTTCTGTTTCATTTATTTCTGTCATTCTGTCTTCTACCTCACTTATTCTGTCTTCTATCTCTGTTATTCTACTGTTGGTTCCCTCCAGAGTGTTTTTGATCTCATTTATTGCATTATTCATTGTATTTTGTCTCTTTTTCATTTCTTCTAAGTCTTTGTTAAAGCTTACCTGCATCTTCTCAATCCTTGCCTGCAGGTTATTGAGCTGTAACTCCAACTTATTTTCCAGGTTTTGGATCATTTTCACTATCATTATTCGGAATTCTTTGTCAGGTAGACTTCCTATCTCTTCGTCTTTTGTTTGGTCTAGGGGGTATTTATCCTGTTCCTTTACTTGCTGGGTATTTCTCTGCCTTTTCATCTTGTTTATCTTGCTGTGTTGTCCCTTTATTGTGGGGATTCCTCTCTATGGGAGGGGTTGGATGCGTGGTTTGTCGAAGTTTCCTGGGTGGAAAGGCTTGTGTGGTTTTCTGGTGGGTGAGTCTAGGTTTCCTCACTGTTACTCCTCACGTCAGCACTGGGTCGCCTCTCCAGATGCCCGATGTCCTCTGCCAGCATTCAGTTCCTGTTTTTTGGAGTTTGCTCGGCCTTTAAAAGTTCTTTTGGTATATTTATTGGGGAGAGAGTGTTCTCCCCGTCCTATTCCTCCGCCATCTTAGTTTCCTCTCCTCTCTTCTAATGTAATTCTAAGGCTCCCATATTGCCTGATTTTTCAACAGGATAATAACCATAACTGGTATCAATACCCATTTAGAATTACATCAGCAATGATTTTACAGTCCCTAAATGGATATAATCAACAAAGGAAAATATTTACTAAACATTAGTTAGTCTGGAGACATAGAGGATACTTTAGCATTCATATAATGACAGACTTTACTTACAGACAATTTGAAAGAAATGCCACTCTCTTTATTCAAATGGTACAATAGTGCAATTAAAACAAGACATTTGTCTTCGAATGTGCCTTCTCTATCACTACTAATGCAAAGGGTCATTAGTTCCAACACTGTGAATAGGTTTTCACTAACCCATTCAATTTAATTAGTACACCAGATAATATATAAGAGCACAATTTGTACTGCAGCTAATAGTAGATAGTGGTTCTTAAAAAGAGAGAGTAATTGCTTACACTTTGATGGCCACACAGGAGAAAAAAAAAAAATATATATATATATATACACACACACATTATATAAATACATAATACATATTTTCATATACATGCATTTGAAGTCATTGAAAAATGTCAAAACACAGCTCTCTTACAAGAAGCAAAGGCTATAATCATCCTCTAGAAATTAAGGACAATCACAGATTAGGATAAATCATTGCCACATACAAAGAGCAAACATGTCCAAAGAAGTCTTATCCTTTTTCTGCCTCAATCACAATAAACAGAGCCTGGCATTAGCTGGCCTGTTGATCATTTCATACTTCTTAATAAAGTGTTCAACTCCAAATACTTAAGCAATACGCTATGACATTTCCTTGTAATGTAGGCTGATATTCTGCCAATTTACTTTCAAATATGAAACTGAATCAATATTGAAATCATATTCCTAACAGAAAAGGAAGATGTGTTTCTTGCTGTGGTAGTGTTCCCTCTACACATTAAAGGATTTAAGCTAACTCCTCTGTTAAATTCACTAACTCTTTAAATCTATTCTCAATCTGCATCTATAGGCAATTACAGAAATCACCAGGATATATTGGCAACAGAGAATTCTCACATTCAATGAACCTCAACTAAGTACCAGCTGTATGTCAAGATAACAGGTCTTGGCATTAAGACTCCACCCAGGCCTCAAGCTGCTGATGACTTTAGCAGAAAAAAACAGATAAAGGGGCTTGTGAAAAACTAGGAAATAGTTTGGGTGTTAAAGAATTGGGCTTTGAAATCAACAGAGGGCCACAGATTTGAACAGTTTACTAGTACCACATGAATACTGAAGCAACAGGTAAGTAATCAGATCAGAAATATGTAAAATCCTCTTAAAATGGTCCAAAGGCTCCTAGGCTTTAAATATATGATTGATTTAAGATACAGTGAGAGAATCAAAATCTTAAATGAACGTCTGGAATTAGACTGTTAACACTGAATTAATAGTTCTAATAGATCAATGTCTGAAGCATTTCAGGAAGAGCTTAATTTTGAGTGTACCATCTACCATCCCAGAACAGTTTCATAGAGGGCCTCATTCAATTTGGATTAGGTATGAACATATGTGGGCTTCCCTGGTGGCTCAGCTAGTAAAGAATCTGCCTGCTATGTGGGAGACCCCCTGGGTTTGATTACTGGGTTGGGAAGATCCCCTGGAGAAGGGAAAGGCTACCCACTTCAGTATTCTAGCCTGGAGAATTCCATGGACTGTATAGTCCATGGGGTCGCAAAGAGGTGGACAAAACTGAGTGACTTACATTTCACTTCAATTCATTAACA
Source organism: Antilocapra americana (assembly GCA_007570785.1). Lineage (NCBI taxonomy): Eukaryota > Metazoa > Chordata > Mammalia > Artiodactyla > Antilocapridae > Antilocapra > Antilocapra americana. The sequence goes on from ML661896.1 coordinate 14,927,512, forward strand.
TATGTAAAGCTACAACACCTAGGATGGAAGAAGGACAAAGGATGCTTCTGCCCCCAGAATAAGAGAGAAAGACAGAAACTTCAGAAGCAAATGCTTTCTGTCTTGTACTTTGAGGAACCATTAGATCTCGGAGTTTCAGGCTCTCTCTCTCAGTCAAAAATGGCAATGAGGTTGTTTATTTTGGAAAAGAACTCATAGAAATAGATTGTTACTGACAAGGACTGATCTTTATTTCCACCAAAAGGTATAATCGAGAACTTTCACATTCAATAAATCTCTACTAAGTAGTAATCTACTGAATCAGGAGTAGAACCAATTTCTATTTGGCCGGTTTGGGGAAGAGTCACATGTGGAAATTCAAAACTGTTTAGACAAATTTATACCTTGCTAACTCTGGCCAGTCGTCTAGCTAACTTGCCTACAGTTTAGCTCTGCCTACTGGGAGAAGAAACAAATTCACCTGGCAGTCACAATAATCTGATATGCATGATAACCAGATTTCTCATTTTCAATAAATATGCCAGTATTCCAGATTTTAGATTAGTCTTATGACTTTCTCACCATGAAGCTGCAGCATCCCCACATCTAGCTATTCTGAGACTGAAGAAACAAAAGCCTTGGTCCTATAGAGCCAACTCTAGCCTAGGATAAAATTATCAATCAGATGAGTCCTGGAAACATCCTGCTTTGAACAACACAACTCCTCAAACTCTGACCATAGCTAATTGGACCAAGGTTTGATGTCCAAACTCTAGCAGGCTGCAAAAAGCCTTGACTCTTGAAGTGGGTGATAAAATACAGGGTCTGTTAGTTTGTCTTTTGTTTTTAAGGAAATTTAGACATAACTTGCAGGAGTCAATGGATATATGGATGGATAACAGTGGAGGAATACAGAGATTCCAGAGGCAACAGAGATAACAAGACAGCAGAATGCATAATTTGAATCCATAAGATAAAGAAGAAAGCAGAGGGATCATTGGTAGTGACTGGCAGAGACAGAGCTGCAAAGGCACCCTGACCCTGGAGAGGATGCCCATAGCTGTGGTGTCCTGCACAGTTCCTGGGCCTCCTCAGGGCCTATCTGTGGTAGTAGAAACAGTTCCTTGCTTCACTCACTACTATATCTCCCAGAAACACCCACTAAACAAAACTGCTAATAATGTTTTATTCCTTGCAACATGGAAGAGTCTAACATAATTTTTTAAGAAATATTAAAATATAGACCTCCTCACTCAAACAGCTTTTTGATTTCCACAAGGCTATTTTTAAAAGATGGTAAATGTTTTCCTATGTTCCTGAGTTAATGTATTATTAAAAGAAACCCTTTCTTGAATGAAAAATTCCTTAGTGTTTTCTTAGCTGAACCAATAAACATATTTTTACAAATATATGACTGAATAAATTAAAAAGTCCAGAATTATTTCTCATAAATAGAAAATCATTACTCGTTAGATGTTCTGAAGACAAACAAAAAATAATCCAACTGAATCATTTTCTAGTCTATGACACAGAAGATACTTAATAGATAGTGTCGCTGTTGGTTCAATACAGTTTATATTTTTTCTCAGGTTCAGTAATTTGATGCAAGTACAATCATTAGGCTCAATTTATTCCTCTTCTATTCTCATTTCTGTCACCAATTGAATCTGTCTCTAATTGAAGAAATACATATTCCTTGAAACATTAAATAAAAGTCTAGTCTGTACATGCTGCATTAACCACTAGTCTCAACCCAAAATATAGGAAGAGAAGTCCCTCCAGTTAAAATAAAATTCATGGTTTTTAAAAAAATTTATAGCTAAGAAAATTGGCTGAATAGGTACTAATTTTAGAGACTATATTACATAGTAGCATAGACTGTCTACGAAAGTATTTTTTTCAAATTAGTGAAGCTCTGTGGCAATGCAGGTTATGTATGATGACATAGGAAACTGATAGAAAGAGGAAAGGTGGACTAGAGTTCAACTGGAAAACCTTCCCAGTGAATACGAGTGTTGAGTTGGGCTTGGCTTAAAGGCAGAATTAGAATGGCAGAGCAGAGGAGAGACCATCTCAGGCCATGTGAAGTGGGGTCAGGAAAAGGTTTTACCCAAGTGGACCTTAAAGAGGAAATCATCCTAATATGATTGGCTTCAGGAGGAGAGATATTGCCAGCAGCAGGACCTACTAGGAGATAACTGAAAAAATCTAAGTTCAACATGACAGTTACCAGACTACAGTCAGTTGGAATATTACTGTTCAGTAGCTAAGTCATGTCTAACTCTTTACCATCCCATGCACTGCAGCATGTAAGGCTTCCCTATCCTTCACTATCTCCCAGAGCTTCCTCAAACTCATGTCCATTGAATTGGTGATGCCATCCAACAATCTCATTCTCTGTTGCCCTCTTCTCTTCCTGCTCTCAAGCTTTCCCAGCATCAAGGTCTTTTTCAAAGAGTTGGCTCTTCACATCAGTTGGATTATGGCAAAGGGCAAATTGAACAGACACAACAAGTGACTGGGTATTAATGGAATAGGAGATAGATGGGGAAAAAATTGAAGATAAAGATTAACCAGCCTCTTAGACCTATGTCATCAGTGTTTGGAAGTAAGGGTAGAAAGTGAGGGAGATGAAGTGTTGGGTGAGGATATTATAGTTTTGAAATCATCAGAAAGTTATCCTGGTGGCATTGGACAGAAGAGAGAACAGTGTGTCCTTTGTCCTTCCTACCCAGCAATCACATGAATTCAGAGTCATTTTGAGATGCTCACTGACTGGCTATATACAAGCTAGTACCTGCATTATTTGGTAATTTAGCTCATCCGTGTGAACAATAAGCAGCATATAGAACAGGTCTAGAAAATATGAGAAAAGTCATGTACCAAAGCATGGAAAGGAAATGCATTAATAAGAGAAGAGTGGACATATGCATCCCTTCAAATAACTGAGGGGGTGTGACTCAAATAATAACAGTGAATTTCTAAAGACCCTAGAAAATTGTGCTCAAAACATTACCCCAACCGCTCCTTAAAGAAACTTTGGCTAGCATTGACCATTACTTTTGGCAGTTAGTTTCTCTGAGCCAAACTTCCCAATCAATCTCCATAGCGCTTGCCCCAGGTTCTCCCATCTTCTCCAGCGTCTACTTGGCTTCATGCTCTGACACCCCCGTAGTCTTTGAAGCTGGGATCACTGTGTTCCCCCGTGTGTTTGGTCTTGTCCCAGACTGAATCTAGCGCTATCTTAAAAGTAGGTCGAATTTAAAGAGTTCTACACTAACCCTTTTGTGGCTCAGCACTACATCTCAACTGCACTGCTCATGTTGTTTTGACATCATACACAGAGGATAGCTGACTAAGAGGATCCTCGCCTTTTTCTGTGGAACCAGTCCCCCAAGCCAGGTCCCTTAGTCTGAGGTTTTGTCCTCTCCTCCCCTTTGAAATTCTTCAGAGTTCTAAGTTCTGCTCTGACCACAGATTATTATATCTGAGTCTCCAGTTATTTGTGTGGTGTTCTGCTAAGCTTGTCGCTCCCAAATATGCAATCCACACAGACAGATGGGTGGAACAGTTCACTTTGTGTTCAACAGGACTGCCTTAACTTTCAGTAGCATCATCTAAATTAAATTAAATATAATCTAGAATCAAAACTACTTGAGTCAGAAAACAGTATGACTTAATAAAATCCATACTCAAACCATGGAAGGACTATATAAATTCATAACTGTATTTTTGGTAGAATTGAAAGTATAAACACAAATCTTCAAATATCTGAAGAACTGATTTCTTTTTATAATTAAGTGTACCCTACCCTAAATGACTTAAGTTTAACTAATCCTCAGAAATCTTCTTTTGATTAAGTAAATCAAATCTGAATGTTTTTCCATCATGAAAAAGATCATTCTAAAAAAATCTATTTATGATAAGTTTGGGGCCTTGGATGTTATAACCACTTTCTTTTTTAAAAGTTTCTGTTTTTTTAATCAGTAAAAATAATATCCGGCAAAGAAAACCTACCCATCAAAAGTAAACAAATCTGGCTCAGTTTTGATTCAACTCCTATATCAAAGCCGGAGTAGAGACATTATTTATGTATTTGAGTAATCTGTACTCAAATAAGGGCTGAGTTATAATTTAGGGAAGTTTTATCTTTAGTCTAGCTTCAATTTTGTTCTGTTTTGTTTGTATGTTTGTTGTGAAGGGGCAGGGGTATTTAAAATTGCCCAAGCAGTTCTGGGCTTACCCGTTCTTTGCCAAGGAGCATGAGAATAAGATCAGGGAAAGTGCAAGGCAATATAGAAATAAAAACAAAAATAAGTAAATAGGACCTGGTCAAACTTACAAGCTTTTGCACAGCAAAGGAAACCATAAACAAAATGAAAAAAAACATATGGAATAGGAGAAAATATTTGCAAATGATGCAACCAACAAGAGCTTAATTTCCAAAATATACAAGCTGCTCATACAACTCAACAAAAAAATAACAAAAACCCAAACAGCCCACTTGAAAAATGGCCAGAAGACCTAAACAGACATCTATCTGAAGAAGAAATAGAGATAGCCAAAAGACTCATGAAAAGATGCTCAGCATCACTAATTGTCAGAGAAATGCAAATCACAACTACAATGAGGTATCACTTCACACCAGTCAGAATGGCTTTAAAAAGTCTGCTGCTGATAAGTTGCTTCAGTCATATCCAACTCTGTGACCCTATAGACGGCAGCCTACTAGGCTCTTCCGTCCCTGGGATTCTCCAGGCAAGAACACTGGAGTGGGTTGTGGTTTCCTTCTCCAATGCATGAGAATGAGAAGTGAGAGTGAAGTCGCTCAGTCTTGTCTGACCCTTAGCGACCCCATGGACTGCAGCCTACCAGGCTCCTTCATCCATGGGATTTTCCAGGCAAGAGTACTGGAGTGGGGTGCCATTGCCTTCTCCATTAAAATGTCTACAAATAACAAATGTGGGGGGGGTGGAGAAAATAGAACACTCTTACACTACTCAGTTCAGTTCAGTCACTCAGTCTTGTCCAACTCTTTGAGACCCCATGGACTGCAACATGCCAGGCTTCCCTGTCCACCATCAATTCCTGTAGCTTGCTCAAACTCATGTCCATTGAGTCAGTGATGCCATCCAACCATCTCATCCTCTGTCATCCCCTTCTCCTCCCACCTTCAATCTTTCCCAGCATCAGGGTCTTTTCCAATGAGTCAGTTCTTCACATCAGGTGGCCAAAGTATTGTAGTTTCAGCTTCAGCATCAGTCTTTCCAGTGAATATTCAGGACTGATCTCCTTTAGGATGGACTGGTTGGATCTCTTTGCAAGTCCAAGGGACCCTCAAGAGTCTTCTCCAATACCACAGTTCAAAAACATCGATTCTTCAGCAATCAGCTTTCTTTATAGTCCAACTCTCACATCCATACATGACTACTGGAAAAACCATAGCTTTGACTAGATGGGCCTTTGTTGGCAAAGTACTATTGGTGAGTTACAAATTGACGCAGCCACTATGGAGAAGACTATGGAGGTTCCCTACAGAACTAAAACTAGAGTTGCCATATGATCCAGGAATCCTACTCCTGGGCGTACACCCAGACAAAACTATAATTCAAAAAGATACAGGTACCCCTATGTTTATAGCAGAGCTATATACAATAGCCTGTACATGAAAACAAACTAAATGTCCATCCACAGATGAATAGATTAAAAAAGATACAGCACATGTATGTGATCAAATATTAATTAGCCATTAAAAAGAAGGAAATAATTTCATTTGTAGCAACATGAATTGACCTAGAGAAGGAAATTAAAGAAAGACAAATATCATATGATATCATTTATATGTGGAATGGAGTCTAAAATAGTACACAAATGAATTTATCTACAAAACAAAAACAAACTCACAGATAGAAAGAACAGACTTGTTGCCAAAGGGGAGGCTGGTTAAGGGAATAGAAGATTGGGCATTTGGGATTAGCAGGGATGAATGGATACATAGAATGGATACACAATAAAACTGTCCTGTGCAGCATAGGGAAGTATATTCAATATTCTGTGACAAACTATATTGGAAAAGAATATGAAAAAGAATCTATATTATGTGTAACTGGGTCACTTTGCTGTACAGAAGACATTGACACATTATAAATCTACAATACTTCAATAAAATTAAAAAAAAAAAAAGACCAGGAAAAGTGGCTTTGCTGCCCCTACTCAAGGGAGGCTCCTGACTGCCATGAGCCTCTCCAGCTAATGGTCTTCATTGCCTGGCAGGCTGAAGGGCGCACTCAGCCTTTCCCATCCAAGGCCCAGCCAGCTGATGCTGACTGTGCCCAACTCCAGCACTGCCACGCATCCTCCCCAGCTGAAGCCACACTCATGAGAGGTGTAAGTGCTTCTTTCACTGAGGAATCAGACAAGCATCTCAAAACAAACCAGAGAAAGAAGACTGGGGACTGGGGCTCTATTTCTAGCCTGTTTCCTCAGAGAAACTCAAGGAAAATCCAAGAGGGAGAACTCAGGCCTTGGGTGGTTGCCACACATAGGTACTCCCTTCTGACTAATTCTCTCATCATCCCAACTCTCCCAGGTCATCTCCCCTCAGCCTATCTGCAAGCCACTGTTTCTTGGCCAGTGTTCCACCTCCTTCCTCCAAAGAGCCCCTCCCTCAACCATTTAAGTAAGGCTAACCCTCTATTCAAATTGGCTTCTGAAAATTCTTATGGTTTCTGTATCAGCTGAAGTTCAAGAAGTTTTTATCTTGCCAATAGCTCCTGCAGGCTTCAAAAGGATGGATGAGCTCAGAGCTGTAATTGTGTGAAGAAAAACAGTATAGAGCTTCATTTTGGTTGGCTCTCCAGAAGTGAAATGAGAGGATGAATATGAAAACATATCATGAGCAGCTTAGATACAACAAGAGAACTATGACCCACCATCTGCAGCAACCACCAACACATGCTCTACAGTAACCAGCCCTGGAAGCCAGACTTGCAGAGGTCAGATCACCAGCTCCAGCCACCAATCCAAGAAACCAAACAACAACCCCTGCAACAATTAGCCCAACTAGCCACAATTTGATTAATAACTGATGTATCCCTTAATTTTTGTCCCCCTTCCAACTTGGGACCACAAAAAGCCAAACCTGCAAACCAAACCAATCACATAGGCTGCCCTGCTTCTAGTCAGCCCACCCAAGCTTCCCCAGGCCAACAGTCTCAATTCAGGGGCTATTGGGTATATTTGAAATTTCTTTTTTATCACTGTAAAGTTTTCCCACTCCTCTGCCTTCCTTTGAATTTCTGCCAAAATGGAAGAGATGGTAGCTGACTTCCATAAACTCTGAATAAATAGCCTTTGCTTGTTCCTATTTGGTTGGTCTTCATTTATTTCCACAGAAGCCTGGTGCTAACTTCCTCCCTGACTAAGGGCAAGCAAATCTCATCACAGCAGGAATTAATTCATTATTAGTTAATCAATTAATTAATTATCCTAGGGAGGCTCAGTCCACTATTCTCACATGAAGGAAACATGTTTCTCATATTAGATGTTTTTAAAGCTACTTCCTGAGAATCTTGAGAAATAACTGACATTATTTGCTAAAGAAACATTGACTCCTACTTGTTCCTGCCTTTACCACCAGGAGCCCACACATTAGCTGAGAATGGCTCTGTCTGAGTCAACCAGGAGAGATATGCAATCTTCCAATAGATTATTTATGATCTTAGTTGGGGGAGGGTCATTTCATTCCATCTCACTACATTTAATTTATTTTTCCCCAATTTGAAAGCAAAAGATTTTTTGAAAGTCATACAAACAAACATAACAAAGGACATGCAGTATAAGATACTACTTTTAGAAAGAGCCCAAGGAGAAGAAAAATCCGAAAGACAAGTCTTTACCTAAAAGAAAATCTCACACATAGAGATTGTTTTATCAGTTATTTCCATTATCATGAAATGGGAGTAATGGGGACAGGACAAGATTCAAATATTTTAAGGGTTTCTTTAATTTGTTGAAACCATGTGGCAAACCAGAAAATAAAAGACCAAAAGATTTGTAAGGGAATGCTTTTTATATTTATTGATTTAAACATGTAAATCTTTAATTGATTTAAATTATATGTGGAGGTAGAAGCCTCAGACTAAGCATAAATTTTGCAACCACTGTGATACAGTGTTTGGAAAACAGAAGAGCCTACAGATTATGTATTTGCATGAGAAATTGAAGAAGTTTCCAAAGACCAAGCAAACAAAAATATTCTGAAAGAGGAAATTCTATCAGGCTTGACCCAATAGCAACATCCCAGTCACCAAAAGAGAGGAGCAACGCAGTTAGATTTGCTAACTAGATTGCATAGAACTGACTGGCAAGTGAATACTAAATGAGCTTTTTATCCTCATAAATCCCCAAGACTTGAAGTCCTAGTACACCAGGAGGACAGAGACCGCTTCGTCATGGCCCTGCGTGGGGAGGGTTCTTCACTCTGAGTGCCGCCAGTGCAGGGCAGGAAGCAACCAAGAGATACGGTCTTCCCCACTGGCAGCAGCAGCAGCCCAGCCACAGCAGTCAGATTCCCCAATGACCCTGCACTAAGCATTAGAGCAGCGGAAGACACTCTGTTTACAGATGACTGGAAACAGCATCCTTGGCTAATCAGCATCAGCTCCATCATCAATGCTGGATAGCCATAGAAGGGATAAAACGGCGCTTCCCAGAGAGCAGAGGCCATGGGGAAGGACTGGTCATACATTCTCACTGCACAGAGAAACATGTGATAAAGAAGAATAGAAATAAACAGAGAAAATTTTGAGTGCGGCTAGAGTCCCTAGATAAGAGGGAAAGATGAGAAGAAGAATGTTATTTATCATCATTCATATGATCCCATTTTTCTTCAGAATGATGTGTGGTTTGCAGAAACACTAGTTTACAGGTATATAATTTTCTTTTCAGAGTTGCTATTCTGAAAATTTTTAAATGATGTGTTTTCTAATTCTCTCTTTCCATTCATCATCACTTTGAAACATGATTTCTCTGCCATCATGACCCCAGAGAAAATGCCTTCAGACTGGCCGAGGACATAAAGGAAAAACCTCTATGGCAGAAGAAAAGCAGAGGAGAGAGAGTTAAGGACCAGGAGGCAGGTAGGCACAAATGTCCTACTTCCAGGTCCAGGTAAAAATCCTAAAGGCCAGTAGTGGCAGTGAGATGGGGAGAACACAAGGACATCCAGGCAGCAGCTGGCCTCTCAGGGATGGCCCAGGAAAACCTGCCCACTCCTAGCGGTAGCCTGACACGTGACTCATGCCACATCCAGAGTGCCCAGGAGTACACTGGCTGATGGAGAGGGCGTGGCAGACGAGCCGGAGGTTCTGCTCTTGGTTTTCCACTGCCTTTGCGTGGCTTCAGGGACTTGTGGAGGCCTGCATATTTCTGACAGGGAGCAGGCAGAGATGCAGAGGCACTAAAAGAACTGCCAAGAAAAGGGCCAGAGTCACAGACTTCAGAGGTGATAGCACACATTTCCAAGAGCTCAGGGGTCAGATGCACCTCAGTGCTCACCAGGTCGATCAGAACAGAGGAGATGCAGCAGATGCCTAGCAGAAAATGAGCCTCTCTACCCTAACAGCACAAGAAGGCATTAAGACCCTCCTACAGAAGGCAAGATGCCATCTCAGAAGATACAGAGCAAGAGAAAAGCTGAAAACCAAGCATCTACCTGAAAGAGAATACCAGGCAAGCGAGATAATCAAGGAGTCAGAGAATTACTTTGCAACTTCAGAATTCTTTTCTACCAGTCCCCCACCCCAGCCCACTCCCCTGAGAAACCTAAGAGAGAAGCCTCACAGGGAAATTATATCAATTGCAGAAAAGACAAAGTTCCACCTCATTTTCACATCCCAGTTAACCCCATATATTTCTATGCTATAATAGGATTCCCTCAAAATGTTCTAGTCAGTATTTTAAAACATGTCTTCAATCACAGAGTTTATGAGAGGAAATGCAATTGACATGGAGTGAGGAAAAGAAAGCTCATAAGACAAAGGAATGAAGACTGTTTTGGAAAATATAGCCAAGGAGCTTGATAGGAGGTTGAAGCTGAGAGCACACAGAACACTGAAGGGACCTCCACCCTGAGGTGGGTGAACACACAGCATGGTGCAGCGTGTCAAAGAGAGGACTCACAATGGGCATGAAGAATACACTGGGACAGCAGGAGGTGTCAGGATTAATTATGACAAATCTGTAACTGATGGAGATATCGGCATTTTCAAAATGTGTTTCCAAAGTTTGATGAATCGACACCTTTACCTTCAAATGACAGCGAGAAAAATGGTGAGGCATTTTTTTCTGTATGCTGCATGCTAAACTTTAAAATTCAGTATTATTTCAGAATCATATTTTATTGATTCCTATGGAGTTTAAGGTAAATGAGTTGTCTAAAAACTAGAGTCATGACAGAAAGATCATTCTGATTCTAACTTATTACAGGTGCTGTATGGAGTTATTTACAATAAAGAAGGAGCATGTTTCCAGGAAGAGCCTAGAATTTTGTCAATGCAATTTTTCACAATACTGCACTAGCTTTGATGTAGGATAGAGTAGAATTACAAAGATTTTGTCTCTGGAGATGCACACAGAGATCTGGAAGAGCTCTCCAAAATATCTTCTAAAAATATATCTAATTTCCAAACGTCACACCATTATCTACATCATTCTTAAATAGTAAGGTTCTTAAATTCTCTAGTTTAAATCTACGCTGGGTTCATTCCTTGCTAGGCAGCAATTCTGAGCTGATAAAGTGGAGAACAGACCCCTGGAATGGGGGTTTACACGAGAAGCTCCCAAAGGGAGAGTGAGTCAGGCAAACACCACTGAACCAGAGGCAAACACCACTGAGCCAGAGACAAACTCCAATCAAGGCAGACAACCGAGGATCCTGTGTACATGCTAGGTCACTTGGTTTTTGCCTTCACCCTAAGCAGGGAGGAAGCAGAAATAAAAGTTAAAGATCTGTCCTGCTAAAGACCATTAAAGCAGAACTCAATAGAAACCATCTGATTGGAACGCTAATTACACAAAAGAGAAAAGCATTCTCCCTGACACAGGAATTGGAGTCATTAGAAATCTGGAGAAGACAGAGCATGCTTAGCCCCTAAAAAGCTCCAGTGCCTTAGCAGAAGCAGAACACCATGGCCCCAGCAGAAGTGGCAATGATGTGCAGGTGGGGCATCAGTGCTGGACAGGGGAGACTGAGGCGGGGAGTAAGAGCTATCCAACAGAGGGTATTAGCAAAGTCGGCAGGACCAGAGGATATCACGTGACCACTGTCTGGCCTTGATCATGATCACAACTGAAGCATCTCAAGAACTTCCAGATGTAACTGTTTTGGGGAGGGAAAAGAACTTTGCAGGAGGCAGAGCTCCTGAATGGATAGGCAGACACAAAAGACAGACGGAACAGGTTATTACTATTAACATCACCCTGAATGTAAGATTAGGCGAGTCTAGCTGCATAATACAAATTATATAAATGTCCAAGGTTAAGTTTCCCCACAATCATCCTCAGAGTTCCAGGAATTCATAACCTGGGGCCAAGGGCCCTGGAACAATGTATTTTTTTAAAATAAAAACCATAATTTTGCAAAATTGTATGTATGTATCTTTACTGATATTTTTCTAGTGAAAATATTCACAACTTTTGTCTGCTTCTCAAAGGGCTATGTGACATTCCCTACCCCCTAAATTGAGAACTGGAATCTTTCTTGCTGTATCTCATTTCCTAGGATGCAGCAGAGATGGGAAAGGCCTCTTTTCTGTCTACTCTGAGAGCTTTGGAGTAGACAGAAAATAGCTTTCAAAGCTCTGTGATTAAGGGTACCTTTGATCTTCAGGATATTTGCCCCTGCAGTGTCAGAAACCCCCATCCAAGTGGTGGTGGCATGCTTTCTTTCCTCCATCCCACACACTTGGAGCACACAGCTGAGCCATCTAAGAGTCCCTGCCCTAGGCTGACTACTCCAAAGGCCCTCATAAGATCCAGGGGGACAATGCAAATTGCAAAAATATAGCCCATTTGCACATCATTTATAAATCTTTCATAAGAATCCCCCCCACTCTGCCCCGCACAGCCCACTGAAAATTGTAAAAGCCAGAGTTGAGTGAAGACTGTAAAATCAGGCTCTGTGTATTTAGCAACAAGCACTGTCTGGATAGAGAGATAAGATATTGGACCTGCTCTGGTGGACATTCTTTATAGGCAAGGAGACAAAAATGTAATTTTTTAGTTTTATGGTCACAGCAGCTTTAGCTGATAGCAGAGAAGAATCCCATTTTCTTGTTGAGATCTGTAGGCATTTTATATGTGTCTTGGAACTAAACAGAAAAGAAAAAAAGCATAAAGTCATGGTTAAACATGAGATGATTAACAGACATGTTACTCTTTTTAGTGACTACATTCCAGCACTGTTAAGCTGGGGCATTGTAATGATAAATCCAATCAAATACGGAAAAGTTGCCTGTCTATAAACTTAGTCCAGCACCACTGACCTTGTAGGTAATTCAGTTCTGTTGCAATAATTGCCAGGAGAACATATTATAAATATAGGCCATTGCTACTATAAGCAAAATCCACTGCAAAAGCAGTTAGTTCTGAAATAAACTGTCTATGGAATCTACCAGATCCCCAAGGTCTTTCCATTGTATTCAATAGTTAAGATGCTAACATGAGCAGTAAATCAAAAATTCTAGTTTCCAGGGATTCTCTCCTAAGAACTTTAAAAAGTGTCTTAAAATGTATTTTACTATGCATATCAAAGCCTAAAATAGAATTGGTCACTTCAAAAACTATTTCCCTGTGATCTATAGCATTGAGATAATCCAGCAAATTATGGTGACACATAAGGACATATTTATACTAAAAAGGGAATTTTTCAAAGGACATTTCTTCTGATAAATTTGTCTTTTAGTGACAATAATTACTTATTTCAGAGATACTTAACCACTAATGGTGGGATAATTTCAAGATACAACTGCACATTTTTAGAAATTTAAGCCAAAATTAATCAATCTATCTAATTTCAACTAAGGGGAGAAGAAATAGTCTCTCTAGACCACACTTTCTTATGAGCCTATAAGTTTAAGGTGACAGTATAATTGGAAAGAAATTTATTAAAGGGCTGGAAATTACCCTCAAATTAAAACATTTACAGCCTAAAGCTGTAATTAGAGCAAAGGTAAAGGCAAGAGATTCACAAAGCAATTTTGGCTGCTCCTGACTGCTCCTTGGATGCCATCTTTGCTAATTCATTATCTTGTTTTCATGGTTAATTATGGGGGCTCCCCAAGGTGTGATAATTACTTTTCTGCTTCTTTTTCCTTTTCCTCTATTTTACTTGTTAACTGTCATGATTTGAACAATTCACATAGAAATTGAGCTAACATTGATAGATGCCCCTGATTGTTAAGCACTATGCTAGGCAGTTTTAGAGTTAACTGTAAGCCTATGTGATATGCCCAATGTCCCGATTATTCTTTCCCACCAAACACTCTTGTGTGACTTTCTTAGCTCTATCAAGAGGAAGACAATAGGAAGTCAAGAGGCAGGGGTCTATTATTGATGAGGACAAGTTATTAGATGCCTCCAAGTCTCAGTAAAATAAAGATGTTGAACTAGATCAAAAGTTGCAAAACTGATCCATTGGCAAAGCCAGCCTTCAGACATATTTGTTTGGCCTGCATCATTATTTATAATCTGAAAGGTTATATAAAAATCTGGATTTCTATCTTCTCTTGAAAAAGTAGAAGACCTAAGCCTGATTTCTTTGATGGCAATAACTGGCTGCAGTCAAGCAGTAGCTGCCCCTTTAGGTTATTCCCTATAATTTCCCTACAAAATCCCCTGTTGTGTTACAAGTGTTCCCCTTTACTCATTTACTTTATATGTCTTGCCTCTCAACCAGATGGTCAACCTCAACACTAAAATGCACTGGTTTTACTTCTAAATGTTACTCACTGTTGACTTTATTTCAGGCTTTCTCCCCACCCTGAAAATACCTCCCAAGTATTACCTCCCAGATCTACCACAAATTTTTCAGTTATTATAAATAAATTCATATGTTTTATTGTGGGCAACTCATCCCATTGTAAAATCTGTTTGACCATTTTTGTCATATCTAAACTCCCAGTACTTTAAAATATCTTTATATTCTTCCCTAGTTTACTTATAACCCCTTCTAAGAAATGACAGTTTCCATCTTCTTATACCCAATTCATTACACTCAAGGCCAATATTCTTATTAAGACTCTTCGTTACCAATTCCTAAATTGAAAATAAGAACAACCATATTCCTTAAAACTATAAAAGCTTCTAATAACTTAGTGCATCTCCTAACAAGCAACCATAGGTTTCAAGGATCTTTGTAGCAGAATGCAGGTTGCTATCCTAGAGCCATTTTCTCTTCTTTCCTTAGTTACCTGGTTTGGCAATGCAAACAGTTAAAAGACCCCATTGCATAGAAACTCTAACAGCAAAGTATGGCCATGTGATTAAGCTCTGGCCAATGAGACAAGCAGAAGTCCTACACAGAAATTCTGGGAAAACTGCTTAAAACCAACTTGATTGGAAGAAAAGTTTCCCCTTTTGCCTCTTTTCCTGCTTCTAGACTGCAAAGCAGATTTGATGACCAGGGTTTCAGAAGCCATTTTGGACCAAGAGGTAATACTTGTGAGAATGAAAGCTATGACCTCAGATGAGAAGAATGATGGGAGCTTGGATTCCTGATGACCATAAAGCACTGTTCTAGTGTTTACTGTGTCACATTAGCACACTAACATATTAATGTTTCATAAACTTTTTTGTTTAATATTATTAAGTCTAATCTTTCTGATTAGCAGCTGAATCTAATTCTAAAAAACAAAGGTGGACTACCTTCTCCAGCTGACTCATTTTCCTAGTTATCCCTTACATTTTCTCTACTTAAATCATGATGACACTTCTTTTTGCAAAACTGTTCATATTTTGGCTCTTCCATGAAGTCTATCCAATTTGAGAGTATCAGGCCCTCATCACCTCTCTTATCCCAGAACCCTCTCTGTCCCTCATATTTCAAGTTTCTTTTCTAGCTATTTCCTCAGCATTGAGGCTGAAATGTTTTACAGAAATGGATCAGAATCAAAGAATGGGGAGAACCTCAGTAGAAAGGAAGAGAAGAGTTGGAATCAATCAGGGAAAGAAAGGTCCAAGAAAGGAGAAAACTTCAGTTGTTTCCCAATTAGCTGTGGAGCATTTGGTTTGGTTTTCACTCATGAACTGTCTGCTTCCCCTCAGCACAGAGTCATAAAAAAGAAGACTTTGGGGAAAGCTCCAATTAAAAAGGTATAGTATGAAAGTGTTAGTCACTCAGTCCTGTCTGACCCTTTGCAACCCTATGGACTGTAGCCCACCAGGCTTCTCTGTCCATGGGATTCTCCAGGCAACAATACTGGAGTAGGTAGCCATTCCCTTCTCCAAGGGATCTTCCCAACCCAGGGATCAAATGCCAGGTCTCCTGTATTGCAAGCAGATTGTTTATCATCTGAGCCACCAGGGGTAAAAGAGGTGCTGAATACCACAAATAAAAGTTAGTTACTATTGCTAAATGGCTGAAGGTTGGTCCTGAGCTTGAAACACAGGTTGGGCTTCAACACAACACCCAGAACCAGCTACCATTCTCGCACAGTCCGTGGTCTATAGGGGAAGATCACTAGGCCTATTACTGATCTTAAAATGTGTTATTTGAACCCCACTTCTCAGATCATCTTTAATTTCTTAGAAAACCACAAGATGCATGGTAGTAAGAACCATGGGCTTTATTACCTCTAACTACTTTACTTTCCCTGGCATTCTGATCCCATTATAGTAAAATCTATTACAGAAATCTCTTTCATCATCTCTCCCCTTTATGAGCAGTTATCTTGTTACTTGCCAGCCAAGTAGAATGTCACGAAGATCACAATCAGAGAAAATAAAATGATATAACAATATCCATGATAGAAAAAGAAAAACTAATGGGCCACTGACATTAATATATTTGTGTGCCCAGGGGTCAGATAAATGAAATTCCTTGAAGCCTCCCCACTTTCAAAGTTATTGAAGAGATCACTTATTTGTTGAGTCATTAAGCTTTCCTAAAATACTCAAGGGGAAAAGCACAGTTATTATATCTTAGAACTTCATCCAGACTATAAAAAAGCATCAGGATTGAACATGAAATATGAGGATGTCCCAACAGGGTATGAACCCAGCACAGCAAGCATGAAGGTGGGTGAAGTCAACCAAAGACCCAGGCAACAGGTGATATAAAGAAGGATGTGTTAGCAAGTAGCCAAGTCCAAGCACTAGATTGAAATGCTCAGTTTCTTTTCTTCTTTAATTCAAGATACTGAAAATCCAAAACAAACTTGTTAAAACAAAGCAGAGAGTAAACTGACTCAGATCAGGGTTAAAACATAGATGGTTGAGATATCTACACATAACAGAATCACTCTGCTGCATACCAGAAACTAATACAGCATTGTAAACCAACTATACTTCAATAAAAATTATAGTAAAAAAGACATGGATTCTTGGAAGGATTCAAATGAATCCTTGTTGTGAATTCAAATTCATAAGATGGTCTGCCTCTGTCATTTCTACTTAGCTCTCCTCTTCTCTCTGTATTAGCTACATTTTTCAACACAGTCGCCTTCAGTGGCCCATAAATGGTTGCTGCAGCTCCATACCACACAATTTCTTACACTTGAGCTTGCATGAACCAAAGCCTATGTTTCCTGAAATAGTCTACAAAAGAGCTTTTATTCTCACTCTGATGGAACCTGCTTGAGTCACATGCCTAGCCTTGAACCCATGTAAAGGGCTAGCAAATATCAATGACTTAAGACAAGGTTATGCCACAGAAACTGTGATGTAATAAATATGTGTTGCTTGAAATCAGAAAAAAAAAAAAAACTGGGTCATCTATGCCACCTCTGCGACTGGGGAAGGCATGGCTCCTAAAGCAATTTGGGATGTGGTTACCAAAGAAGGAATAATGGATAAATGAAAGCTATAAATACTCACTGCACAGGCATGTTGAACTCTGATTCTGGAAGTACACATATGTAAGAAACAAAGATAGGGGCACCAAGAAAAAAGCAGGAGAGAGAATCATTTTATCAAAATTGTTAACAAATTGGAATCCTAGTTATTATAAAAGGTGCCCAGGTCAGTAGAAAAGGAACAGAAAGCAGAAATCTGGGTAAAACTCCCAACGCTCACAGGCTAAGGTCAAGATTTGTCTTAGATTCTGGTCAGAGTATGGCTATCTCACATCATTCATGGCAAGAGAAACACCTCAGAGGCAGAGCCTGACGTTTTTCTGCTGAAGAACGAAAGGGGGCTTGAGCTGGATCCAGAGTAAGAAAGATTAGCTTCACCTAATTTACTTAAACTCATGGTCTTTTCATTTCCTTGGCAATGATGAGGATGAGAAAAAAGTGCCTAGCTACTTAGTTTTCATGACCTATGGAACAGTCCTTGTGAAAAAATCAATGGTTGCATCTAAGGTCTCGAAATTGTCAAAACTATGCAAACTTGACCCAAACTGCAAAAAAGTGACTAAAGAAATTAGGCCAAGTGGCTAGGAAAGCAACTGAAGGCCTTGATTTGGATTCTGAACGTGTTCCTTATCTCAACTCCCATCAAAAGATGCAATTCAAAAGCCTGAGAGAGAAGGGCACTCAGTGAAAGCCCTTGTGTGTCAACTGGGGGCTGCCTAATAGATAATGACAGCCTGACGCCTCTCCTGGAGAGCATCATGACAGGCCTGGATACTTGAAATCATCAGCTGCCAGAGGCGAGGTTCCAAGCAGCTCTTGCCAGGCACGGACAAAACGGAGACTCACGTGAGCAGGCAGCCTGCAAATCCCCAAGAGCAGCAACTGAACAGGCAAGGAAAGCGGGTTGTTGTGTCCTGATCCTGATTGCTACACAAAGCTCAAATCTAGCATAATCAAGCGCATGCCTACTACCAGTGCAGCTTGAAAGGGAAGTTGCTTTCTGGGGCTCTTCTAACTACATTTCTGTCCTTGCTGGGTCAGACTTTCCCACTCTCCCTCCATCAAGCCAGGTCCTTGTTCTGCCACGTCACTTCTGACTATACGTCTCCCACAGTTGTACATGGAAGGTCTGAATTCCATCCTAATACAGGAATTTTCAATTTAATATTCTCACCCTAACAAGTTTGGTTTTAGATCCTTATATTGGTTTGAGAAATAGAGTAGGCTTATTCTAAATCTTGTGGCTTAGCTGGTAAAGAGTCCACCTGCAATGCAGGAGACGTGGGTTCGAACCCTGAATTTGGAAGATCCCCTGGAGAAGAGAAAGGCTACCCATTCCAGTATTCTGGACTGGAGAATTACATGGACTATACAGTCCATGGGGTCTCAAAAGTCAGGCACAACTGAGCAACTTTCACATTCTAAATCTGAACATATGTCATAGTAGAATGCTCCAGAATTCCTTGTCCAAATTTCATTTCCTGTCAAGCTTAATGTTGGATTCTGTTTCCAAAATTCCTTTGCCAATTCAAATTATTTAGTATTTACCTTGATTAAAACATCAGAGTATGTATTGACACTGAATATGAATGTGTTTGTGTGTTATGCCACCAAATAGGTAACATATCCATTTAAGACAGAAACAGAAAATTAATATTTGCACCTGCATAACAACTGGAGAGGTGCCAGAAACTTTTCTTTCTCATTGTGGTTGTTGTTCAGTCACTAAGTCATGTCCAACTCTTTGCAACCCTATGGGCTACAGCTTGCCAGGCATCCCTGTCCATCACTAACTCCTGGAGCTTGCTCAAACTCATGTTCATTGAGTCGGTCATCCTCACTCCTTCAGTCAGTTCAGTTGCTCAATCATGTCCAACTCTTTGCGACCCCATGGACTGCAATATGCCAGGCTTCCATCACCAGCTCCTGGAGCTTGCTCAAACTCATGTCTATTGAGTCAGTGATGCCATCCAACCATATCATACTCAGTCATCCCCTTCTCCTCCTGCCTTCAATCTTTCCCATCATCAGGGTCTTTCCCAATGAGACAGTTCTTCACATCAGGTGGCCAAAGTATTGGAGCTTCAGTTTCAGCATCAGTCCTTTCAAAGAATATTCAGGACTGATTTCCTTTAGGATAGACTGGTTGGATCTTATTGTAGTCCAAGGGGCTCTCAAGAGTCTTCTCCAATACCGCAGTTCAAAAGCATCAATTCTTCAGTGCTCAGCTTTCTTTATAGTCCAACTCTCACATCCATACATGACTACTGGAAAAACCCATAGCTTTCACTAGATGGACCTTTGTTGGCAAAGTAATGTCTCTGCTTTTCAATCTGATGTCTAGGTTGGTCATAGCTCCCTACCTAAAGCTATATTCATGACCACTGTGTGTATTTTCTTTCCTATTCTGAGCTCTGAAATTAGTCCCCTTTTCTGACAAGATAACTGTCATGAGCTTGTGCATCAAATCACTTTTGCCATCAGCCCCACCCCAACCCCACTCAAGAAGGCAGGCTTCTGAGAACCATAAACAAGCTTCTCTCTGGACATTTCATTATTTTGTTCCACCTGCCTGTCAATATATTTTTTACCTCCTTTAGACTAGCATGAAGCCTCTGACTTGCTAAGAAACCACCTGTTCCCATTTGCCAACTTCTATATGTTATGGGACATTATGTTCCGTCCACCTGGCTAGACCTTTCCTGCTTCCCTAAAGCTTATCCAGGGCCTGCCCTCCATATGGCCATGAATACTGTCTGTCTTGGCCACTTCACTATGTACAGTTCTGGCCTATATATAACACACAATCAATAATGGTATTTATTTTGTTTTTATATCCTCAAATAATTGAAAATAAGAAAATGATCACCTTACTATAAGCCTGGATCTATGCAGTACCTCTGAACACCTGAAAGTAAGTTTTACTTTTTAGGCCACCTAAAATATATTATTATTATTTTTATTTATTCTTATCCAAACACTAACTGCTCCAGCATGAGAATCAATTTCTCAAGCTTTGCCACTGAAAACACCCTTACTTCAGAGAAGAATAAATTCATACTTTATGGGACAGTTTTACCCATTTCAATATTCTTACCTGGATAATCCCCATGGACAGAGGAGCCAGATGGGCTACAGTCCATGGGGTCGCAAAGAGTCAGACATGACTGAGTGACTAAGCACATAAGCTGTAATGTCTTTGAATTCTGTTTTGTTTTGTGTTAATTTATCTTTGGCCATGCCATGCAGCTTACAGGATCTTAGTTCCATGACCAGGGATTGAACCTGAGCCCTGAGAAGCACCAAGTCCTAACCACTGGATCACCAGGGAATTCCTAAACTTTATCTAATGTTTTAGCTCATAAGTAAATACAAGTTTAGCTTACGCCTCCTTATAAAAATAATACATATATTGTAGATAATACACTTCATATATATTCTACTTTCACATACATCCATATTCTGTCAGCATGTACTCACAGCCTAGTCTGATAATGCATGTAGACCAAGATTAATATTCTTTCAGAAGAAAACGTTAAGATCTATTGCTGCTACTGCTGCTAAGTCGCTTCAGTGTCCGACTCTGCGCAACCCCAGAGACGGCAGCCCACCAGGCTCCTCTGTCCACAGGATTCTCTAGGCAAGAATAATGGAGTTGGGTTGCCATTCCCTTCTCCGTAAGATCTATTGGACTGAGCACAATATGACTGAGAAAGTCTACCTCCTTTAGCTTTCGTAAGAATCTACCTTATTTTCTCTTTCTCCATGTCCCCCATGAAACAGGATAGCAATGCTTCCCAAAGAATGTTGTGAAGTTACAAAGTTTCTATTTTTCCTTCAAAAGGAAAGTATCACTTCTCAGCTACCTCATATAAAACGAAACACATGAGGTGATTTTTATTCCTAACTCTACTGAAAATACATTTAATCTAGGTACTGACTTTGCCTGCACATTCTTATCTATAATTAGTAATATCAGTACATGCTTTTTTCTACCTTTTTTTTTTTTACTGTTTCTTTACCTTTCAGAGGAAAAAAAATTTAGCATAACATATTTGAAAGAAAAGTCAAATTTTTTGACTTAGATTAAGACACTGTTGTGCCCATTAATGAAGAAAACTATATATCAATTAAGATTTTCAAGTAGATAATATAGTCCAAAAATGTTACTTTAATGAGAGGTTGATGGCCTTTTACCCAGAAGACTTAAAACAAGACACATACAAATTGTCCTGGGAGCACAGTCCTTTAACAATGAAACAGTAAAGTTCACGAAACAATAGTACTTGCTACAATTGTGGTAGAGAGGGAAGAAAGGATAGGGATCAGAAGAGTAGATTTCACTATCTGAAGATCATAGTCCCGGAGGAGTCCTCAGGTCCTTGTTGATCTCACCGTGTCTTCAAGTATTATACACAATTCCCTTTGCAGAAAACAGGGAAAGAGAGGAATAAAGGCTTCTTTGAAAAGCAGTGATAAAGAGGTCCCTGGAGGATTTCTGAGCTCTTGAAACAATCCTCTTGGCAACAGCTTGACTCTGCTTCCTGCTACAGTGAAGGTTGCTGGAATATGAATTAGGGGCAAAGCTTTGGGGCTCTTTGCAAGTTCATGTTAAAATTTGATTTCCCAAACTCAAGAATACAGTTGATTCAAAATTAAATCTAAGCAGTTCTTTAAAATTGCCCTACAAAGAACCTCAGCACATTAAATAAGCACCAACTAACTGCTCTTACAAGAGGTCTCAGGGGGGAAACTTGGAGAAGATTCCATCATTCTCATGTTAAAGACCCAGAAATGTCTGCAGAAAACTGTATCTCACCAATAGTCATAATACCTCACAATGTCATAAAAATTATGTATGGAAATTTCTTCTCAGGTCAATATACAACCATCCATATTATACCTCTTCACATTTATTTTTAAATTGTAACAAATCTAGTTACTATTTACTAGTAATAAATCTATTTACTATTATAACATCTCTTTCCCATGCCAAATCATTGCATGTCTTTCTTCAACAAAAGTATGTACTCTAAAACAAATAAAAAACCAACAAGTCTGAAATATAGACAATGGGGAGGGGGAATGTATAAAACAGAAAGTGACTAAAATAGGCACCCTGTATAAAATACATAACATAGATACTTATTACCTGTATCTGTCTCAGAGTACCTTTGATATGTGGGTTCATGGTCTCTTATTTCCTCAGTTTCCATCAACTGTAACATTAACTTAACATTTTTGAGGATCAAATACTAAATCATAATCTCTTTCTTCTTCTGTATGAAATGAGTTTGATTTTCTTATTTAGCAAATTTAAGATTGATGGTATTAAGTTCAAGTGGTTCATCTGTACTTCCCATTTAATTAAATTTGTTGGGTTATTGAAATTCTTTATTGAATTAGTGACTAAAACTTAAATAGCTTCTCTTGCATGTCACCTGGAAGTTGGTGATAGGGGCATGTATACAGTGATAGTCCTTTATGCCATGAATTGTTCCTATAAGCATTTTCTAGCTTGGAAAAAGAAATAATAAACGAAGCTTCATCTTAAAGAGTGGTAGTTTCCACTATATAATTTTACGACCTAACAGCTGACAATGATCAGCATTCACGTTCTGATCCAGTGCTGTACCACGCTATGATATTTTCAAAGGCATTTCCATAACACATAGTGCTACCAGCACCCATGATGTAGCTGAGCAACCATGAGATGAGCTGACACTTTCTGTGCACAGGCAAATGTCTACATGGACATGAAACATGTCCTAAATCCCCATCATCTTATTGTCGGTTATCTGGTTTCTTTTGTTATTAACCTAATAAAATGTCTCAGTTTCAGAAACTATGCTCTAAAATAGACATAAAAGGAAAAAAAATTTTAAAAAAATAAATAAAATATACCTAAAAGGAGCTCATGTTATGTGCAAAGGACAGAGCTTTGTTAATGGACTGTTGCCCATAGATACCCTTTATAGAAAGCCTCCTTTTTGACAGTTGTGATAAACAGAATTTCTCAAATGAACTCTTAAAAAGCACTTTGCCCTAGTCCCCTGAAACAGTGGCACTAAGATATCTCACACATGTATATGTTTTGTTACATGACAAAAAGGACATTGCAGATGGAATTATGTCTCCTAGCCTGCTGACCTTAACATGGGGAGATTACCCTGGACTGTCTGGTTATCCGAATGTGATTACATGCATCCTTAAAAACAGAAGATGTGTTCTGGCTGGTGGCTGAAGAGCAAGTAAAGGGGAAGTATGACAGATTCAAAGCAGGAGAAGGATTCAATGTACCACTGCTGCTTAAAGATGGAGGGGGCCACAAGGAAAGAAAGGCACTAAGAGTGGACCCTGACTGATGGCCAGTAAGAAAATGAGGATCTTCGTCCCTAGACAGCAAAACATCACCTGTTTCTGCCAACAATAAGGATGAGCTTAGAAAGGGATTTTCCCCCAGAGCTTCTAGGCAAGAGTCTAGCCATAGAAGACAACCTAGAAGAAAAGGAGAAACTCCTAGAAGGCTATAGTCTCCCAAAATTGAACCAGGAAGAAGTAGGAAATATGAACAAACAAACTATCAGTAATTAAACTGAATCAGTACTTTTAAAACTCCAAGCAAACAAAAGTACAGAACCAGATGGCTACGCAGGTGAATTATATCAAACACTTAGAGATGAGTTAACACTTACGCTTCTGTAACTATTCAAAAAAATTGCAGAGGAAGGAATACTTCCAAACTCGTTTTATGAGGCCAGCATCACTCTGACACCAAAACGAAAGACATCACACAAAAAAAGAAAATTACAAACCAGTATCACTAACAAACACAGACACAAAAATGTTCAACAAAATACTAGCAAATAGAGTTCAACAATACATTAAAAGGATATTACATCATGGTCAAGTGGGATTTATCCCTGTGATGCAAGGATTTTTCAGTATCTCCAAATCTATCAATGTGATACACCACATTAACAAGAATGAAATTGTTAGAAGAATAAAGATCATAAAATCACATCAACAGATGCAGAAAAAAAGCTTTTGATAACATTCAACATCCACTCATGATAAAAGCTGTCATCAAAGTTGGTATAGAGGGAACATGTGTACTCAGTCACTTCAATCATGTCTGACTCTTTATGACCCTACAGACTGTAACCCACCAGGCTCTTCTGTCCATGGGATTCTCCAGGCAAGAACACTGGAATGGACTACCATTTCCTTCTCCAGGGGACCTTCCCGATCCAAGGATCAAACCCATAGAGGGAACATGTCCCAGTATAATAATGGCCCCATTTATAACAAATCCAGAAAAGGCAGTGGCACCCCACTCCAGTACTCTTGCCTGGAAAATCCCATGGACGGAGGAGCCTGGTAGGCTGCAGTCCATGGGGTCTCAAAGAGTCGGACATGACTGAGCAAATTCACTTTCACTTTTCACTTTCATGCATTGGAGAAGGAAATGGCAACCCACTCCAGTGTTCTTGCCTGGAGAATCCCAGGGACAGAGGAGCCTGGTGGGCTGCTGCCTATGAGGTCGCACAGAGTCGGACACGACTGAGTGACTTAGCAGCAGCAGCAGCATAACAAATCCACAGCTAACATCATACACAGTGGTGAAAAGCTGAAAGTATTTCTTCTAATATGAGAGGATAGAGAATCATGCCCAGTGAATGTGAAGAGGTAGAATGATCCAAGTGACCGTGGCAGTGACCTGTGACATGCTAGAGGTAGAGATAACAATGTAATCACTGGAGCTGTGCATGCAGGTTTTCAGGGTTTAGCTATATGCACATATGATTAAGATTTTGTAGAATTTCACTTTTCAGGAGAGAAGCTCCTAAAGACTAGTTCTTCAAAATCTGAAATTTTAAGTGGATGTTATTGTTAAAAAATAATTGTTCCCAGTTCAGAGCTTAAGTCAAAAATCCTCAAGATCATACCAAAATGATTCCCAGCCAGCCATGTTGGAGCCTGTGGAGGCCTGCTGGGAACAGGACTTCTAAACCGACAAACAGGGCTGGAAGGCTGTGGTCCAGGCCATTTTTTTCTGGCTCTACTGGGGGTGTTTTGGACTAGAGGGAGCACACAGTTCTTCTTAAAATTAAAGGTGTTTATGCACGAGATAAAACTGAATTCTATGTAGGCAGGAGGTGTGATTATGTGCACAAAGCAAAGAACAACACAATAATTCCTGTTGGAAAACCAAACAAAACCAGACTAGTCTGGGGAAATGTAACTTGCATTCATGGAAGCAGTGGTATGGTTCATGCCACACTCTGAAGCAGTCTTCCTGCTCAGTCAACTGGACACAGAATCCAAGTAAGTTTGCCCTTCAAGGTAAACGTACTAAAAAGTAAACAAATAAAAGTATGGACTTGTTCTCTTATTAAAGATAAAAAATCACCCCAAAATGCTTTATTTAAAGTGATTATTTTGGTGAACTCAGTCTACATAAAATTGAACATATCCTAAGTCATGCCAGAGATTTACCTCCCATCTCAATGATATCTAGAGAATTAGTTTAGTAGTATCTCCATCTTTCACCCAATCTCACCCCCTCAAAAAAAATATTCCCTGTACCAGAAGGGATGAAATGAGAACTGTTAGGTGCCAAGACATTTTATTAAGTACTGAAGATGATCAAAGATGAATAAGATAGAACATTCTATTTTTAAGGAGATTCAATAGATGAAGTAGCACAGAAGACCCAAAACAAGGAAACATTCAATTACTAAGCTGTCAAAGATCTTGAGAAGAAACCTAGAAATTGGAACCTAGAAGGCAAACAGCTTCCTGAGGTTAAAAGTAGCACAGTATATAGAATGGAAAACTCTGCCAGAGCCCTCATAAGAGATGCTGTGCATTTGCTCAATTTTTTGGCTCACCTTTAAAACAGACCTCTATATATAGAAATGGATGAGAAGTGTGATGAATCGCTTTAATAAGTGAAAAACACAGGTGAGAAAAATACTGTTAAAATTTCATCTGTACACATCTTAGTCCAATCAAAAGGAAAAATCAATCAGAAGATACTGGATCTGTGTTTTCCTGATACTGTTAGTTCTATAGCTAAGCCAGCATCCTAGGAGCTTGGGTTTGTTTTTCTTACTTGTGTTATTAATTTATTAGTGTAAATTTACACCTGTCAACACAGATTTATAGCAGCAGAACAACCCATGACAAGTATTATAGGCTTTAAGGACACACAATAAAGAAATCAAAACACTTAAATTGCTTTAACCCTTGCTAATATAATTCAGTTTCACTTATATGAGAACATAAATAGCCAGATTCCTATTGGAAAAAATATTTTGGTAATCATTCTGAATTTTCCTCCTGACTTCTCTTAAAGTTATTTTTAATTCTAAAGTTATTTTCAGCTATGATTCACTGCTTCTAACACCAGCTAATGAGGATGGTAATTTTGTCCACATGGGAAAGTGAAAGTGAAGTTGCTCAGTCATGTCCAACTCTTTGCGACCCCACGGACTGTAGCCTACCAGGCTCCTCTCTCCATGGGATTTTCCAGGCAAGAAAACTGGAGTGGGTTGCCATTTCCTTATCCAGGAGATCTTCCCAACCCAGAGACTGAATCCAATCTGGGTCTCCCGCATTGTAGGCAAACGCTTTACTGTCTGAGCCACCGGGGAAGTCCATCCACATGGGGACATTGCAGAAAGAAGGGCAAAGTTTTACTTCCTGTCTGGGGGCAGTTCAGATGCTATTGAACTCCCATGCTTTGTAGTTATCTTCACTCCAATTCATTATTTTATAGCAAAGGCAGCTCTTAGCACTGCAGGTATAAGAAATAGGGAATCCACATGTGTGGGATTGTACTATAAAGGCTAACAGAGTATAAGATGACCCCTACCCACAAGAAGCAATCCAGGAAGTCCACAGAAGAAAGTTAGACTGCCTAAGTCTGCATGACTTCCTTCCACCCCCACCACTCCTCACTAGTCCTGGTCCTCATCATCTCCTGCCAGGATCACTGCAATCATCTGCCCTCCTGTCTACTATTCAAATACCTTTCAAATAGTTGCCTTACCACATATGTATACCAAAGGCATTCTATGTGGGATTATACCACACCCCTGCTTAAAATCTCTCCATGGCACAAGAAACACTGAATAAAATTCAAACTAATGAAATCCATGTCCTGGCCCCTGTTCTCCTTTCCCTCTAGCCTGTTCTCTGGCTGTCCCTGTTGCCCTGCTCTCTTGATGCGTGATCCATCCAGACTGAGCTGTTTCATTCTGTAGCACATCTGTGGTCCCCAGCCCATTGGCTTCTTATTGCTGGGAAGTTTTCCCCTTTGAGCCTCTCTCAGTTGCCTTCCCCTGAATCAAGTCTTCCTGGTTCCTGACAAATACCTGCTCATCCAAAGACACTAAAGGGTCATTCCTCTACAAAATCTTTTCTGTTTCCATAGACCGTTACCCCAATCTCCACAGGCAGATGAAAGAGATCATTGTGTCTCCTCAGTATTCTCTGTAGACTTCCATCACACTCCCTATGATGGTTACAAAATGTTTTTCTTCACATCTGCAAACAATAATGAGGTGGAAGCTATGTCTTCTTCGTGTTTCTGGTAGGAGAAAACCCACATGGGAAACAACTGCAAACACCAAGTAACAGTACCCAGAACAGTGCTAAGGAGTTCTAAGAAGTCACACAGTATAGGAGAATGAGTTTTATTGTCAAACAGACCTGAATTCGCATCCTGACTCTCCTACCTTCTAGTTATGTGACTGTGCATATGTCAGTTCATTTCCTTATACCAAACCTGAATAACAGTACCTATTTCACAGAGGTCTTGTGTGGAAATCAGATGAGATGGGTGAGGATCCAACACAGAAGTTGCTAAGAAAATATCCATTCTTATCTCTGAGAAAAGAGAGTGACTACATACAAGTACTAAATGACTCAAGTACAACTTCTTAGAGGAGGTGAAATTAAAGCTTGCTTTAAGCAAGGATTTGGACAAGTACATATTGATAGAAAATTAGGCAAACGCAGCTGATCTGCTTAAAACTCTTCTCATATTCAGCCTTTGGATGCTCTATCATTCCCACAATCCAATCCCTCATAGCAATATGAGAGCGATTATACATGAACATAATCCAGCTTCAAAACCCAAGAATATTGCAAATTAGAAAGAAGACAAAAAAAATCGCTGTAATATATTTAAGAGAGACTAGTTCTTTAGTGGAGGAATGTTTCCAAAAAATGATGTTGTAGGGTATTGGGCTGCTCACTCATTTGCACATAAGTAAGCATTATACTAACAAACAACAGAGCTGGCACAACAACATCAACCAACGTTTAAACAAACACAGGGTAGGTAATAATCTCCATGTGTGGATGATTCGAGTGTTAACAGAGCAGTCTAAAGCAATCTCATTTACTTTTATGGTTAAGCATTCAGGAAACGTCTTTTACTTTTTTAACATCTGAATGTTTTCATGGCTGAAGGGATGCCAGTATAGCCTGGAAAACAATTTACAATGATGTGTAAAGTAGTTGCATCTTCCAGCATAGGTCTGCTCGTTCAATTATTCCACCAATATTAATAGCTCTCAGTGTCATGTGATGTGTAATAGTCTTGATCCAATCACCCACTTCAGTGGGAAGACACGGAGCGCTACCCAAAGGGAAGGGTCCAGTTTGAAACTGATTAGAAACTCAAGCCTTTGTCCCAAGCGCTCCCTGTCATTAGCTTGCTGTCACTGATGAAGGGTGCTGTCTCAGACTGCAGGCTGGCCTGCCATCAGTCTCATGCTAGCTCATTTCAGATCTGCAGCTAGGTGTGTGTTATCATAAAAAAAAAAAAAAGCTATTGATTTCTTTCTACCTCTGTTGAGATAAGTGGAACAACCTGTAATTTGGTTTGACAAAAAAAAAATCTAGATGGCAGGAAAAGGTTTAAAGAAAGGGATAAAGACACAAAAGGCAATTTTCATAGTACCTTGAACATAGGAAGAATTTAAGAAATTTACCAAGAATGGAAATTTTTAAAAAATCCAAAGATAAGAACAGAAATTAAAAGAATGAAGTGTTTGTTTTTGATACCATTCATCTTGGGTTTGCTTATGTGTAGTTGAATGCAATAGACTCTAAACTGGGCTCCTTGCTTCGAAAAATCTCATCTATACACGGTATCTATCATAATTCTTTCTAAATGTTAAGTCATATCCTATCACTTCTCTGATAAAAATTCTCTAATGGCTTCTAGTCTCACTCAGAACAAAGTCTACACAACACAGACCACCCACATACCTCTCCTGAACTTTCCAGCTTCAAACTTACCACCCTCCCTGGCTTACTCCAATCCAGAGTCCCTCTCAGCTCACAAAACACTAAACCAGCTCCCATCTCTGGTCTCATACAGGCTGTTCCCTTCCCCACCCTACCTCCTTGCCAACTTTCTCTTCATTCAGGTCTCAGCTCAGATGTTACCAGCTCAGGTGTCACCTATTCAAATGTCACCTTCCCTGACCACCTCATCAAATACAGAAGCTTGAGTGCTATTTACTTCTTGCGCTGTTTCATTGATCTTCTTAGTATTTATCATTTATGTATGTTAGATTATTTGTCTAGTTATTTATCTGCTTATGTCTTGCCTGTTAGACTGATACCTACAAGATGGGGGATGCTGTAGTGCAGAGCCTGGAATACTAGATGCCACATAATAGATAATAAATGTAACAAGAGGGAAGGAGAGGGGGAGGATGAGAGGAAGGATCCTTTGTCCCACTCATATGTTTGTATCTTTGCTCCCCAAATAATTGGACATGAGACTGTTTGTACAGCAGCTACTTATGTCCCTTGACCCATTTTCCAGACACCTTAACACTAAGAAAAACTCATAGGCTTTGGGAGTTAAAACTCATAGGCTTTAACCTCATCTCCATCAAGTAACTTTTTGACTATGAACAAGTTTTTTAAACTCTCTATGGAATATTACAGTTAACAAAACTTTAGACACCCATGAGCACTGGGCTAGGTCCTTGGGATACCTCAGAAAAATTCAAAGAGTGAAATTAGCTAACTTCCAAAAAAACTAACTTAGCAAAAAATGCATAGTTGATGAATATTAGATCTCTGTCCCCTACACCCTACACCCCGTTCTCTCAGCAGTTTTACATGGTATTATGCCCAATAACTGCACCTATGACAAGTAAAAGAACTGTGAGTTTTTCATAGCTTTGAGTCCATGAAAACCAAGAGTGAGCAAACAAAACACCTCAGATGAAAATATTCACTTTTCACTGAGGTGAAAGTCCAAAGCAGGTATATGGTAATTCAGGGAACCAGGTACCCGGTAATTCAGAATCCCTGCACCCACGCCAAAGGAGATGATATGATCCACATCATTTTAATTCCTTTCCACTGGGAGAACTAGTCAGACCACTTGTGGAGTCCAGTGAGCCAAGGGGTCTGTGGCTAAGCAGCAACTTTGTGTCACATGCAAAGGACAGTGTGAATTGTTAGTGAACACCCAGTCATCTTTACCACACTCCACCATCTCAATCAACAATGGAACAATAAGCGGCTATGAAAATAGGCTGTAGACTGTTTGACACAGCCACAAGCAAGAATCCTATTTTTAATTTGCTGCCACTGCAATATGTTCTTTTGAAGTATACAAATCATAACAAATGAATGTACACTTACCCACTAGGATAGTGGATTCTTATCCATCAGGGAGTATGAGATTACCTACGATGCATACTTAAAAAATAAATGTAGATTCCCAGGAACCACACCCAGAGATATTTTTACGAGTGAATCTGTTGCTCAGGCCCAGAGACCACACTTCTGTGAAATACAAGTCATAAAAACCACAGCTATTTCATGAATGGTGATTACACGATGGCTGCTTAATGTTAGATTGGAGACCGCCCCTCCCAAAACCCCAGCAGAGGGTCACCTCCAGGAAGGAGCAGGAAATCTAAATGGTTTAAGATTTTCCCCATTCAAGCAACACCCACTCCCACAAAGAACTTGTTTTGCTAACCAGATTCTATTTTTTGGTCTCCTTGGCAATGCACAAAAACAACTTGGCCTTTTATAGAGACTCAGCTGACTTCAAAAATGCTAGGAGCTGCCTCACAAGGACAAAGGAGACAAAGATGCATGGGGCAGATGTAAGACCCAGAAAAAGTAATGTGTGTATTTAATAACTTTTATTTTACCTACAACACTGCTGCTCTTTCCAGAGCAGGGAGAACGCCATGAAACAGTTGTTACTCATTAACCTTGTAGAACATGACATCTGATTTTTCCCTAACACAGGTAACAAATCACTTCTGATATCAGGTGGTTGCCCCAGAAGCCTTCACACTATTTTAAGCCTAGTGCTGTGTCCCAGAAATCATTCTGAATGTTATCAGCGGTGATCCTGAGGAATTCAAAAACAGTCAAAGAAAGTAATTCAAAATACTTTCCACTTTGGTTGTCTTGAAAAGACCTTTTTATGAGAAAAACAGAAAAATAAGATTTAGAATGCTTGACTTCTTGCTGATTGTCAGGTTTTACAATTGCTTGTTGAACTTGATAGGATAAAAGAAAGAGATATCTGAGCACCTGAATGTGAGCTGGGGGACAACCGGGACAAAAGCAAAACTGATGAAACTGATCAGACCTGTAGCAGGGCCCAGCAACTGCGGGGAAGCAGGAAATCATAGGCTAGACCCATGAAAACGCCCCCACCTACTTGGAGGTCTCCTCAGGCATAACACTTCAGATAGGGTGTCTTGAGAGCACTGCAGGGTAACCCAGCAAGACATATACACCCTCCTTATAGCCCTGGGAAAACTCCCAATTCTCATGGGGAATCAAAATTATTGTCCACAAGCTTCAACACCCTCCTTCCCCTCACCCCGTCCAGGCTCACGAGGACCATTTCTCCCGGCCGCCTGTAGCCCTAATCAGACAACCCTCCTACCATGTTGCTTTTCTGCTGCTCTGTCTCCTGCATACCTGACCTACTGACATCACCAGTCTTCCCTCTTCTTTCACAGGTAATCTCTACGTCTTCACCTACTAGGCATGAGTGGATTCCCTGCCTGTTACGGTCACTACAACCCTCCAGACCACTGACCACAGAGTTCACCTTGCCTCCTTCATGTCGTTTGCACTCCTTCATGCATGGTATAGCCAACCTGGACAGGATCTCCCAAATTCCACTTCCATTTGCCAAGTTATCCCAGATTTGGGCATTGCTCCTGTTCCCCTGGACATGTTCCTGTCCATGCTCTCTGCCACCAGTTTCTCTCCACTCTATCCTACCAATCAAACTATGCCCAGACTACTTGGAAAACTGATAACTCTTAACATTCAATTGTATAGAATCCATGGTGTCAATGAATGCCATTAATGTTCCCAATTTCTTCCCTCTCCTTGATCCAGTTCTCTTCCTTTTGACTTTGGGCTTGGTCATGAGACTTGATTGGCTAATAACACACTCAAGTAAAAAACCCTTTCTTAATTGGTCTGGATTGCTCTCACTCTTCAACAAGTGACACAGGACCCATCATAGGCTGGCCTAATGGATGACAGACATGCAAACTGCTATTGCCCAGGTCATCCCAGCAGGAGCTATCTTAGATCAAGGGAAAGGCCAACACCAGACATAGGAATGAGCACAGCTGAGACCAAAATAACTCAGCCAAACCCAGACTATCTTATCAACCTTTAGACTAAATACATACTTACTGTTTTAAGCCTCTGATAGGTGGGGCGATTTGTTATGAGGCATGATTGTGACAACAGACAGCCAATATGGCCATACACAACACAAGTGATTTCAGAGAATATCAAGCACCTTCTTTATCAGAATTGAAACTTCCCCTTTGTGTCACAGCCATCTCTTCATCCTCTTATCTGTGGAGTTTACTTTATCTGCATACTCCTGGGGTAGCAGATAAAGTAGGTCAGATCTTTTCATACAGAAAACAATGACTCCAGACTGGATGAAAGGAGAAGACCGCTGGTAATTTAGGAGATGGGCAGGGACAGGGAGACCTGGCATACTGCGGTCCATGGGGTTGTGAAGAGTTAGACACGATGTGGAAGCTAAACAACAGCAATGAAAGCAGTAAGTCACTGGTGAGTAGGTTTCCTCACAGCCAGCTGGAACTGGTGACAGAGGGTGTTTGCTTCAGTAGCAGTTGAGGTTTCACAGTCTAGATTCTCAGAATAGAGGAAGGAACACTAAAATGTGCATCTGGATCTTTCCCTTCTACTGACCGGCAGCTTCCCAAATGACCTAGTTTTTCCAGGATTTTTTTCTGTTTTGTCTCATATCTGTGTGTATGTGAGGAGGGGGAGTATCCAAGGGAGAAAGCGGGAGCCATAGGAGAAGTCTTCGGATACAGTGAAGGGATTTTGTGAGGATTTTGGAGAAGGGAAGAAACTAATTAGTACTTTGAAGTATTATCCCATACTATTTGTGCTTTCTCTTTCTAACTTGAATATGAATTCTTGAGAGCAGGTTCCCAACCCAATACTCTCTTGAGGTGGCAGTAGAAGCAATGGAAATAAAACTATATTGAAAATCATGAACTCTGTGATTAGAGAAGTGACTTAATCTCTGTCTTCTGGTATTGGATAGAAATCATGATGTTGTCAAAGATGATAGATAAGGCAGATAAGTGATAGATGGATAGAAGGGCTAGATCAGCTGAATGTAACCTCCTCGCTTTAAGAAGTCACAGCCTATGTTACCCCAGACTATAATTCTCTATTACTACTTTTTTTTCCTTCATAGTGCTTTGTCATCATCTAAAATTATTTTGTACACTTATTCACATGTTTATTTTATTCCAGTAAATAAATGTAAGTTGAGTTCTCCCAACTCAAATATAAGCTCCACAATGGTAAGGTCTCCATGAGAGGAGGACCCTATGAGGGTTTACTACTTTACTACTGCATCTCCAGGTTTTAGAAGCTGTTATGTATGCAGTAGCTACTCAAAAAATAATAACTGCAGAGGAAGAAGGAAGAAAGAAAGGAAGGAGACAATGAACAAATGCATGGATACTTTATCTTTAGGGCTACCTGACTCATATCAAGACCATAAAATTATCAATTTAGCCCTTCTGCACATATTTCCCTGTTTGCATAATAAAAGACTTGAGTAACATGATTTTTATGGATACTTTTTAAATTCTATGATAATTAGCAAACTACCTTTCTGGCTACAAGTTCTCCTCCAAGAAAGCATAATCTCTACCAGACATAGTCTCAGAATTAAATAGTTATAGAAAAGCACCAGGGCTTCCCTGGTGGTTCAGCTGGTAAAGAATCTGCCTGCAATGCAGGAGACCTGGGTTTGATCCCTGGGTCGGGAAGTTCTCCTGGAGAAGGGAATTGCTATCCACTCCAGTATTCTGGCCTTGAGAGTTCCCTGGACTGTACAGTCCATGGGGTTGCAAAGAGTCAGACACGACTGAGCAACTTTGACTTTGACTTTCACATGAATACGTTGAAAAGCACTAGTTCAATTTTCAAGGTACTATGATTGTATGTTTAAGTTTGCTGCAGAAAGGTCAGCTGGAATTGCAAAATCCTGATTTAAAAATACCCCTCTGCCAACATTAATTTTGAATATGAGAATCAGATGCCTCTGGCCAGAGCCTAAAGAAGCATTCTATATATCCAGAGGCCTCAATCTCCACAAGGCGGGCCCTGCTATGAGCTCCAGTCATAACTGCAGTAGTACAAAATGCTCCATGGTCTATAGAATGATCATATTGCTTTGAATTTTTCTGTAGGTTTCTTTAGAATAAAGCAAAAATGAAGACCCAAAATGACATTAGTGAAAAGCTCCCAATCTCTTGATTCATTTTCATCTCAGTAGTTGTTTTAGTCAAGGCTCTTTTGTCTGTAAGTTACAGAAAACCTCTCAGCAAGGTTCTTTTAAAAAGGACTTTTGTATAATGGTACAATGTTATCTTGGGGCAGAGAAACACCTGAACCCAATAGGGGTAATGCTGTTGACTAAGAGCCAGTTAGAACATGGGTAACATGTTCTTGGTCTTTCAGACCCTCATCTCTGCTATGCTCTGTCCATCAGCCTCAGATTCCTCTTCCTTTGTTGTTGTTCAGTCACTCAATTGTGTCCAACTCTTTGCCACCCCATGGACTGCAGCACGCCAGGCTTCTCTGTCCTTCACCATTTCCCAGAGCTTGTGCAAACTCATGTCCATTGAGTCTGTCCATCAACCTCAGACTCCTCTTCCTACAGATCTAATTTTTACCTTCTCCATATCTGCAGCCACCATCCAGCCCCCAAGTTTACACTATCTGAGTTCAAGCCACATGCAGAGATTGAGAAAACCTCTCCCTCAACCCCTTCCAAACTCGTGAAAAAGAGACTCTGCTGGTCCAGATTGGGCCAAGAGACTTCTTTTGTTCAAATTAACTCTGACCTAGTGAGCAATCCTATGGTGCAAACATGATTGTGAACAATTCATCCGTGAGTCGAAAGGGGGCAGGCCATGGAAAAATAAGGTCAATGTTAAGACACTCCAAAGGGAGGTTAACAAAACATACCAAAAAACACTCTATGAAAAAGGAGGCTCTGGTCAATAAAGGCTAAGAGATTGCCAGAATTAGGACTATTCCCAACAGAGATCAGGGGAACAAAGGCAGCTATACCACTAATACATACACAAATGTATTACCTTACAATTCTCTATATCAAGTTCAATATCGGTCTTAATGTACTAAAATTATGGTGTCAGCAGGTATTTGTTCCCTCTGGAGACTCTCAGAGAGAAGATATTTTCTTGCCTTTTCCATCTTCTCAGGGCTCCGCACATGCCCTGGCTCATAGCTCCCTCCTCTTTCTTCAGAGCCAGCAAGGTGGCATCTCCCTGACCATCTTCCACCACCAAATCTCTCTCTCTGGCTACAGTTGGAAAGTCTCTGATTTTTAAGACCCATGTGATTAGATTGGGCCCACTCAGATAGTTCAGGATAATCTTCCATCTCAAGGACTTGATATTAATCCCATCTGCCAATTTCCTTTTACCATCTAAGGCAACACACTCACCAATGTAAGGGATTATGATGTAGACACATTTAGGAAGTCATTATTCTAACACAGATGGGTTTTTGAAATTAAAAGATAGTTACAGTTTTCTCTTTCAAGCAGTTTTTTCTCATTTGCCTAAATCTCAATTATTTTTCAACTTTTCAGTGGTGATTTCATAATGGAGATACATAATCCATGTGCATATGAAAATGTGAAGTGTTCAGCCTCACCTACAAAGGCCATATCAACATTTGATTTGATTATTATCCAATGTCTGCAATCACCAGTTCTATTTAAAAAAAAAAAAGCAGAAGTAACACATTTTGACACTCAGCTAATTCTCAAGCACTCTAAATTTCTCATTCCATTTAATTTTACTGTGAATAAAACAATAATAAATAAGTTGTCCAAAGGTCAAACAAACAGTAAGAAGTGGAGCCAAGATTCAAATTCAAATCCCTGTCCAACTCCAGGGGTCCTTTTCTTTTCTTTATATTAGACAGCCATTAAAGAATAAAACCTCATCCTTAGATGGACTTATAATGTATGCGCTCCCAAAATCAGAAATAATAACCACTCCATTAAGCATATTAATCATTCCATTAATAAGCAAATACTCTAGCAGTGTTGGACCTGAAGACTTCAAGTTGACTTCTGAGCAGAGTCTCTGTGAGTGAGGCTGAGAAGATTCTGAAGATGACAAGCACCTTGCAAACAACTGCTTTCACTACTTGTTTATCATACTTTAGGCTTTCTTTCTAACCCATTCCAATTACTTAGAAATAGACATGGATATGGGGAAGTGAAAGAAAGACAAGTGTGCCTCAATATCTTTATCCTTAAAATGGACATAACCAAAGGCATTTAAGTAACCCCAAATAACTGTTGGGAGATTATATTAGTTAATACATGCAAAACACTTAGAACAGTGCCTAGCATACAGGAAGCATCATCATCCTCACCACCATCATCACCACCATCACTATTATGACCATCATTGATGTCATCATTATCATCATCATCTTCTTCATTAAAATTTCAGTCTTAAGGTTATCTTCAGATTTTAGTCAAAATTAGGGCAAAAAGGTCTCTAGATATCTAAAAGAACTCCATAGTATGAGCTAGATATAGCATCTCTTTGTATTTCTGATCTTCTTTGGTATCAAATATAGGTATTTGTTAAACAATGAATACTCTCTTACTGGATTTTAGTCACTACCCTTTAATTACAGGCTTTCATGCCTTAACGCTACTTCTTTCGCTTAGTAGTCCAAGAAAGTCCAATTCCCAGGATATCTATTTTTAAGTTTATATGTGCTTAGTTTCTTTGAAAATAAGATGGCATCTTGGGGGCTTCTCTGTGCGGTCCAGTGGTTAAGAACTTGCCTAACAGTGTAGGCGACACTGGTTCTACCCTTGGTCTGGGAAAATCCCACATGTGTAGAGCAGCTAAGCCCATGGATCCCAACTACTGAGCCCACAAGCTGCAACTTCTGAAGCCTAGGCACCTAGAGCCTGTGCTCTGGAACAAGAGAAGCCACCTCAATGAGAGTCTCATGCACCACAATGAAGAGTAGCCCCCACTCCTCGTAACTAGAGAAAAGCCTACACAAAGCAATGAAGATCTGGCACAGCAAGTAGCAATAATAATAAATAAATATTTAAAAAATAAAGCCACTTCACTTCACTTCAGTTGCTCAGTCGTGTCCAATTCTTTGTGACCCCATGAACCTCAGCACACCAGGCCTCCTTGTCCATCACCAACCTCAGAGTCCACACAAACCCATGTCCATTGAGTTGATGATGCCATCCAACCATCTCATCCTCTGTCGCCCCCTTCTCCTCCTACCCCCAGTCCTTCCAAGCATCAGGGTCTTTTCCAACAAGTTAGCTCTTCGCATGAGGTGGCCAGAGTATTGGAGTTTCAGCTTCAACATCAGTCCTTCCAATGATCACCCAGGACTGATCTCCTTTAGGATGGACTGATTGGATCTCCTTGCAGTCCAAGGGACTCTCAAAAGTCTTCTCCAACACCAGTTCGAAAGCATCAATTCTTCGGTGCTCAGCTTTCTTAAGTCAAATGACATCTTAAGCTTCACTTCTGGGAACATCTTAGGTACAATTCAGCCTTTTTTGTAAGCAGGTAATACAAAACATGTCATGCCACTTAAACTGTCATCCAAACTATTTTATTTTAACAAAAGTTGATTCACTATTTTCATTCAAAATATGTTTGAATATCCACTTGTCCCATTTCTTCCAGACACTCTTTACTGCTTTAACTTCTATCCCAAATGTTCTCTTTGAACATTTTGTTTGTGCTTTTATTTTATGTCCCTCATCGTCTCCCACTGTCTCCAATTCTTCCTGGTTTTCTTTTGGACACTTAGGGCCAACTGTTACCCTGCTTCTCTGCTTGAGTTCTCCATCTCTCCCCTCAGTGGAGCTCACCCTGCTGCTTCCATAGACTTCCTGAGCCTCTCCTCCTCCCTCCTGCAGGTTTCTCTCTCCTTCACGCTGACTCCCTCTGCTCCTTCTTATTCCATATGCCACTTTCCTCACTTCTCCTTGAT
This sequence comes from Antilocapra americana, assembly GCA_007570785.1. Classification (NCBI taxonomy): domain Eukaryota; kingdom Metazoa; phylum Chordata; class Mammalia; order Artiodactyla; family Antilocapridae; genus Antilocapra; species Antilocapra americana. The sequence goes on from ML661896.1 coordinate 14,966,190, forward strand.
CTGTAATCTGGAAGAGATTGGCTAGAGCTGCTCATCAATCTTCTTCTTGTCAGCACACAGTTCTTTGCTTCAACAGAGTTATGGCAATTTCAACCTTCTTTTTCCACCAGTGCCTCATAATTTTCATCCTGCTGTGCCACTTCCCACACTCTCCTCTGCAAGGCTCCAGTCTCAGCATATGGTCTCACTTCCTCTCCATTCCCATCTCTTTATCTCTGTTCCTTCTCTAAGAGCACCCAATGCCCCTCCCAACCTAAAGTCGGCAAAAAAAAAAAAAAATCCTATCTGCTAGGCTTATAATGTAATTCATTTCCTCATGGCTTGCTACACGAGCAAAGTACTTCTTAGAATGTTTTTAGAATGTATACAACTTGAGAAAAGAGACCAGAAGTCAGGTGTTGACTATGCAAACATGGGAAGCTAACATTCAGAGCTAGGAGGACACATGATGTAATAAACAGTGCATGGAGGTTCAGGCTAAAACCCAGTACTTAAGAATGAGTCTACCTCTAAGTCTTCATTTAAATAAAATGATTTATTTACACTCTCTGGCCTAAGGAGATTTCCAAAATATGATAGTCAAATTGTTCCAATCATCTTTGCTGCATAGCAAACTACTCTAAATTCAGTAGCATAAAACAGCAACCATGCTACCATGCTTATAGGTTCTGTGGGTCAGGAACTGGTAAGAACACAGTGGGACAGCTCTTCTCTACTCCATAATATCTGGGCCTTCCACAAGAAGACCCAAATGGCTGGAGCTAGAACATTGGAGAATGGAAGATCCACTTTCAAGACAACCTCTTCATTTACAAGTTTGGCTGCCTCTCCACGTGGCTTGGACTTACAACAGTGGCCTCAAGAAAGTTAAATTTCTTACAGGAGACAGGGAACTCCAAAAGGCGATGATCCTGATCAACCAGGGAGAAGACGCATGATATCATGTGACCTAACCTTGGCAGGCATAGTGTCCTTTCCACTGTATTCTACTGAGTGAAGTGGTTCCAAGCTTGCTTAAATTCAAAGGAGAAGGAATGGACTTCACCTCTGGGTGAAGTAGTAAGTTCATACTGTTCATGACAGTTGAGAGTTATTATGGTGACCATCCTAGAAAGACATGACACGTCCATACCTTCCCTTCTAGCTCTAAAAATCTAAAAACTTTAAATTTTATTTAGACCCTCAGTTTATGTTCAATTAAAATTTAGCTTCTACTCCCAGAAGGCAAACTGAAAAACATGGAGTATAGGTTTTTTTATATACACAACACAAGAAGACAAAGCAATACCATTCTGTAAGCATCAACACGTGTGTCACAGTCGGAAGACTCAAATTGTTAATGGGAATTCTAACAGGGGAAGTGTTGTTGAAAGGCAGAGAGCATCTTAGAGTGAACCTAAATTTACTGCCCATTAATTACTCACATTACCTCATTTAATCCTTACAATAATCCTGAGCAATAAATATCACACCTCATGTTTTACAGATCATGAAGTTGAGCCTCAGAGAGGTTAAAGAAACTTCCCCAAGGTTCCAAGGCCAGTTATCCCGTCTCAATGACACACTAGAGGATGAAGCTCTAGATTCAACTGGATTTGAAGGTGGGCTCCCCATGTAGGATTTGCTGTGACTGAATGCAACAGAGCCAATTCTTAGCTTGGGGACAATACAAATAAAGAGAAAACATGTGAAGAACCAGGATAAAGAAGAGGGGCAGTGGCAGGGGTTGGAGGTCAGGGGGCATTGCTTGGGCTATTCAAAGAAGAGAGTTGCTACTGAGTTGCAGCAAATCCTCAGTTCTATCAACAATGTCCATGTGTAATAATACACAGTCTGAAGTTACTTTAGTTCATCAGAGAAAGAGGACATTTGTATACCTTGGCATTTGCCAGTCTCTATGAAGCCTCCCAAATAAATACAGACTATCCTGCCTAATCTTCTTGTCGATCACTTAGGTCAACTGAGTATAAAGACCTGGTTCCTGGCTATTGCCATGCAAACTAGCATGACCCTTTAGCATTTCATGTTCACAAGATATATGCCAATAATTTAGCAATACTAAATACACAAAGAGAAGTGTATTTACATTCACCAAGAGAAGTGGGTAACAACCAGTATGATTTTCATTTGCCAAATGAAGACATTGGGCATTAAAGTAAAGATGCTTATTAAAGCTAAAAGTTCAAGGTTTTCATTAAATTCCTCGAGCCACACAAACTCCTCCATCATTTCACTTTTTTTAATCATTTAAAATGTTGAGCACTCATGAGATTCTTTCAAATTTTATAACACCATGCATTTTTGCCTTTGGCTTTGTCATATTTTTAAGATTTATGCAATTAGAGATCAAGAATCCTAATTCTATTGGGATAGAAGTGAGGAGAACTAAGACCAAGGCATGAGCCCATTCTTCCTTCATGTGTCAACTCCATTTAGCACATATTTTTCACTGTCTTATGATGCAGTCCCACTAATTTGTTGGAGAGCAAACAATCCAAGGAAGAGAAAAGGAATGGGGGGAAGTATTGTGGCCTGTAAGATGTTTAATTGCTATCCAGAAGGAAATGGCAACCCACTCCAGTACTCTTGCCTGGAAAATCCCATGGACGGAGGAGCCTGGGAGGCTGCAGTCCATGGGGTCGTGAAGAGTCAGACATGACTGAGCGACTTCACTTTCACTTTTCACCTTCGTGCATTGGAGAAGGAAATGGCAACCAACTTCAGTGTTCTTGCCTGGAGAATCCAGGGATGGGGGAGCCTGGTAGGCTGCCATCTATGGGGTCACACAGAGTCAGACACGACTGAAGCGACTTAGCAGCAGCAACACTCTCTACTTTATAATCAAGAAATGTTCCCCCACCCCACCCAAATGCCCATGAATTAAAAAACTAGTTGACTAGACAATGGTATATCCACTCAGTGGAATACATGGTAAAAAGGAATAGAAAAGACTGATATATATGCTCCTACAAGACATCTCCAAGATATGTTGTTAAGTAAGCAAAAGCAAAGTAAAAACTGTGCACAGTAGACCACATTTATGTGACAAGAAGAGGTGGAAACAAATGTATGTACACTATTTTCTTCATATTTTTAACAATAAATAATGGAAGAAGAAAGAATAAAATCGGTTATAGGGCATGGGGAAAATGTACCCCTGACCATAGAAATGGACACCAGAAGCTTAGGCAGGAAATAGGAGGGCTCTTTCAGAGAGCAGAAGTCAGAACAAACATCATTTCAGATCTTTCTGTTGCCATCACAGGCTCCAGAAAGCTCTCCCCCACTAATGATTCAACTCCAGTCCTGAATGGCTCTGCAGTAGCTCCGGGTGTGGTTTCAGATGCTGGGACCAAGTTGTGAGGCCCTCTGACTATGACAGCTGCCACGCCTCGGGCTGGTCTCTGCCTCAGCTGGTGTCCATCCCTCCCCTCTCTGCAATATGTTTGCACCTTCTTAGGTATAGGAGGAACACATTTCAGCCCAAAACATATAAGTAACGCTCATCACCTACAAGCTCCTTAACACATGGACTAAGGGCAGTACCTCATTTCTCTTTAGATCTACATGGAATCACCCAGATTCGCTAAAGAGATCCCAGCCTCAACTGTACTTACTCATTCAGGACATAGACCTGTGGCCTTAACAATGATAAAACAGGAGCCACTAGCTCTTATCAAGCACATACTAAATCCTAGTCACTCTTCTAAGAGTTTCGAATACTTATCTCACTGACTCCTCACAATAACCCTAACAAGTACCTACCAAACCCTCCTATATCACCAATGAGAAAAAGTAAGGCCTCAAAAGGGATAGAATGTCCCTAGTGAGTGACGGAGTGACGTTTGAAACCCAGATATCTTAAAACCAGGTTCATTTTTGAAATCTGTAAGTCTGTTTCTATTTTATAAACAAATTCATTTGTATCATTTATTAAAATTGGATTCCACACATGAGTGACACCACATGATATTTATCTTTCTCTGTCTGACTTTTCACTTAGTATAATAATCTCTAGGTCTTAGGGATAAATTAGGAGTTTGAGATTAACATATATGCTATTATATATAGACTATATAACCAACAAGAATCTACTATATAGCACAGGGAACTCTACTAATATTCTATAATAACTTATATGGGAAAAGAATCTCTTAAAGAATAAATATATGTATAACTGAATCACTTTGCTGTACACCTGAAACAAACATGACATTGCAAATCAACTATGCTCCAACAAAATTTAAAATAAACATGCTTGTAACAGTCTGCAATCCTCTGCTCAGACAAGGGCTTCCTGATCCAGATAAAAGCATCACTGATTAAGGTGTTATATCGAAGCCAACATAAAAATGCACATGGTCCTGGCTCTCTAGGTCAAGCTGTTGTCAAGAAAAGATATCCATACAAAGGAATAAGTAAATAACTGCACTAGACATAATGCTACCAAACTATCAGTCAGGCCCTCAACATCCCAGAAAGTTACAAGATGTTTCTAAGAATCCTCAAATTCATCAGCTCCTTTTTTAGCCTGCAATCTTCCTTACCATATATGACTACGTATGGCTTCATACCTGATCAGAGTACAGACAGACTGAGAAGCAGATGGAGCATGCTCAATCACGAGGTGACCCAATCTGTATACATTTTCAAAAAGATTGAAATCCCTCAGCATAGTCATCAATCCCCAGTGGACCATGGGACAATCTCAGATTTAAAATATTTAGACTTATAAATGATAATCCAGGAATTACCAAGGTTTAGTGAGTAGTTTTAAGGCCAAAATGGGAGAGGTAAATAATTAATGAAGGTATTACCAAGTCCCCCTTCCAAATGACTTGCTCACTCTCTCATCTCCTTGCAAAACTCTTGATATTTACACCTACATGTGAGGCTGAATTATATCCCCTAGAGATCCTCTTTGCCTTACTTTCAGCCTTCAGGACTCTTCATTAAAAGGGCTATGAGCTCCATCAAACCACACAGAGAGCATCTTATACCTTTCACCAACACTGGGCAGAAGGATATTTACTGTCAATTGTAAATATCTTTCTGTCATAATGGGCTAGATTTTCTAAAGAGTCTCAACTGCAAAGTTCCCAGATACCATGCACAAACCTGATAATGGCCCATGCAAATTGAATACTTAAGGGTCTGTGTGAATTTCATTCCAGGGACTGCCTTTGAAAATTTAGCCTCATAACTCTAAAACATTTGTAGCATCATAATCTGTCATCATTAGCAACTATGCTTGACTTAGTGCTCAACATTCTTATTAACCATGCAATTATGAATGCAGACAATGTTTAATCACTTTTACAAAAATACAGCTGTGTTGTTGGGGAGCTGTCACTTACTGCTCATTAATGATTGATTTTTTAAACCGTCGAGATTGTTTTCATGAGAACAGGGGATTAACTATAAGGAATTCATTATTGGTCATTAAGGGATATTAAAATGGAAAACTTTTATTACAAGATGTATCCTGTCTTGCTGTATTTGGATGCCTGAGACTCTCCTGACAATGTGGGGAGGGAAACAAGAGATCATTCTTCCAGATCTCTGGCAAGGAGATCCATTTGAGGAGAGGTGGAGTGAAAAGAGAAATTAAGGAAAAAAAATCTATTCTTGCTGTAATAAAACATTGATTACATTTTATAACAGCAATAATTTACCCCAAATAATCACTTTAGCTATTGTTCAGCTTGTTTAAGGGCTAACTGAACTGTGGCTGCCAATCAATTCAGTGCAGATTGCTAATAATGGACTGTTTTGAAAACTTATAGCTGTTCCTCCATACCTCCCATACACTAGAAAACACTAATTCCCTTCCCACATTGCAGAGTTAATTAAAGATGAGTCAGGCAATTGTTTTATGGTCAAACTGTCCTTCTGCCTTGGATTCAGAGAGCTGGGTTTTGTGCCATCGAATGCCTCTTAAACACGTTGTGATAAAACGTACTTTACCACTGCCTAGCCACAAAGATAAATTTCAAAACCTGTTAACACATTGGAAAGACCAGATTGCTCAATGCCATGCCCTTCCTGGGTTTTCGGTTTTGATTCTTACATGCCCACACCCAGGGCTCTATCTCCTCACTTGCTCAGCAGCTGCCAGGATCCTGGAAGACCTGACCTGAGGAAGAAGGTTTTTAATAAATCACAACTCCTCTCTCCTGTCCTGGCTCACCCTTACTCCAGGTCTTCTCTGAGACTTCTATCTTCATATTTTTTAATATTTTTAATTTTCTTCTGATAGTAAGTGTACTGTGTATTTGCTTTGGAAAATACAGAAAAGCATACAGGAGAATTTTAAAGCTATCTGTAGTTCCTACACCCAGAAAAAACGGCTTCTGGTTGATATTTGCTTCCAATATTTTTCCTATGAGCATTTTTTATATCTGCTGGTCTTTGGGTGAGTTACTTATCTTTTCCATGTCCAGTTCCCTTCCCTACAAAATAAAGAAAAATAACACCTACGTCATAATGTGATTGCAAGAATTAAATGAGCTAATATTTGGAAAACACATGGAAGAATGTGCAACAAAACATAGCTACCTACATTTTAGCTATGATAACTCTGTAAACTATTGAGGGAGAAATAAAGGAAAGAAAGATGTTCTAGTTAACTAGTAGCCATTTTTAAAAATTTATTTATTCATGGCTGTGCTGGATCTTTGTTGCTGCAGGGGATTTTCTCTAGCTGTGGTGAGTGAGGGCTTCTCCCTAGTTCTGGTGTGCAGGCTTACTGAGATGGCTTCTGCATGGGCTCAATAGTTGCAGCTCCCGGGCTCCAGAGTACAGGTTCAATAGTTGTGGCGTACAGGCTCAGTTGCTCTGCGGCATGTCGAATCTTCCTGGACCAGGGACTGAACCCATATCTCCTGCATTCCCAGGCAAATTCTTTACCACTAAAGCATCAGGGAAGCCTCAGTAACCACTTTTTGAAGTTTAAATTCCTGGTGATGCTGATGCTGCAGGCCCAGGGAACCACATTTGGAAAAGCATTACTTTCTATTATATGAGAAAAATCAACCACAGATGAGAAAAACACCAACAAACCATGGGAAGTGAAAAGTGAAAGAGGGAAGATTTTGGAGGGGGTTAAGAGGTATTTTATGCTAAAAGAATGACAGCAGGGGTGGAAACGATGACTCCCATTAGGTAAAAGAGCTGTAGGGAGTGACAGATGAATTATATTTGATTCTCCAGTTGACTTTGGTCCCAGTCATTGCTAGAGAGAAAATCTCTTAGTTACATAGCCCAGGTATACTAGCATCATGCTTGGAAGGAATCACCAGCAATTGGAAACCCAGGCCTTGAGAAAGCAGCTCCTCAAATGCCCTGTGCCTGGGTCAGCGTCCAGAACATGAGAGACAGTCTGCTGATCTCCTTGACTTTGCCATCACCCCAAAGTAACCAACAGATGAAGAAAAACAGTCAAAGGAATATCTGTTCAGTTTAGAGAGGATCATATTATTGTTATTGTGTTTTATTCAGCTTTTTCTCCACATGATATGAGCATTTTCCCACTGTCTTTAAAAAATTTTAATCCGTATTATAACATTTCATCATATGAATAGGCCATAATTGCTAACTATCCCCTCCTGTTGGGGGTTTTTACTTTGTTAATTTTCTCCATTATAAATAATTCTCTGGTTAGTGTTAGTCATTCTTCATCTTTTATATCCTTTAAAAATATTATCAAAAATTCTCTGATTTGGAAGTCTGTATCTTAAGAACTAAAACAGCACTCAAGTTTGGTAATTATATTAGAAACTCTAGAGTCATCACTATCAGTTTTCTAATGCCTATTATCCAACAAGATTAAAAAGTGTCAGACTTCTTTTATTGGAAATATAATTTCCTGTCACATGACACTTTAAAACATTTGTTTCAAAGATTTTGAGGTGCCAAAAGTGACTAAAAAAATGATTTGTTCCTTTCCACAGTGTTTGGGGCTTCTCTTGTGCCTCAGCTGGTAAAGAATCCACCTGCAATGCTGGAGTTCTACTGAACCCCGAGTTCAATCCCTGGGTTGGGAAGATCCCCTGGAGAATGGAAAGGCTACCCACTCCAGTATTCTGGCCTGGAGAATTCCAAGGACTATACAGTCCATGGGGTCGCAATGAGTCAGACATGACTGAGAGACTTTCACTTTCACAGTGAATTTTGGTTGTGAATATATTGTTTGGATGTGTTGGTTTATCAGACTGTTCTCGTACCTAGTTAGCAAAAGGATCAAACAAATATTTTGACTCAGTGATGACAATCCTGAAACATCTATTTATTAACGTGAGCAGATTTCACTCAACATTGATTGAATCTCATAATAAAGGAAGAGAAATCACTAAAATATTCATTTCTTTGGGTAATATACATTGCTGTGGTCAATTTTGTTTTCATATTTTTTTACTGTTGTCAACTCAAACACAAATAAGTTATAGTTAGGCCATTAGGTTAAAGCAGAACACATTCAGCCGTCATATTGAGGCCATCTACAATGAAACTGTCACTTCTAGCTCTTTCTTCACAAGAGCTCCCAGACTGCTCCATCATGGGTGATTTCTCCCATGATAAGAGGATCTCCTCTAATTATGCTAGAAAGGAGCCATAATGTGCCAATGAGCAGTTCTCAACCCTTGCTGAATTATCTGGGAAACTTTGAAAGACTACCAATGCCCAGGTCTCATCCCTGGATACAGTCACCAGGGGTGGGGCCCAGGCATTGGTTCTTCATACAAGATCTCTCTTGATTCTAACATATCCCCACAGTTGAAAAGCACAACTTTAGAAGATGTAGATAACACAACTGAAGGCACCCCATGCCTTCAAAAGGGCAATTGCCTCAAAATCTTCTCCAGGAACTATTTTGCTACATAAAGACAAATCCCTTGAGGCATTGACTAGCTCTGACAAGACTAGAAGTAACACATCTCTCCAGAGACCACAAATAAATCTCGTCAAGTTGCAAAACTATACAATATGAGAAAGAGAAAATACCAAATTGTAATAATTTGTGGGCAATCCTGGCATCAACATATTATTGCAATAAACTGGAAATATGGTACTAGTTATTTGGGATTTTCAACAGTTTGATTGTAGCTACTAAAGTGGAAATGGACACACTTGCACTCAAATTAACAGTACCCTTAACTGGCAAGAAAATCTTTCCTCTGCTAATTGGGACTCATTATCTCCTAGGATTTCTTTGATGTAAACTGTACATTATTCTCAGAAAGCCACCACCCCTGAAGCCTACCAGCTTATCCCACTGAGTCAAATAAACTGGAAATTACAATCTGTTCAACTCTATAGGAAGGTGTAGAATTTTGGTCTTAAGAGTGAGTGACTTACCATCCAATTTACTTTATTACTTCCATCTCTCTCTTCTCCCTTTCTCTATTCATATATATTCAATAACAATACAAGGTGAAGAGTTAGCAGAAACAAATGCTGCTAGGTGAAGCTAGATTATCATGCAGGGTCTTTGATTAAATAGACACTTGACTCTATTAAAGAAATATCTTCTGGTCTCATTTTTCTCAATTGTAAGCCATATATAAGAGTAGGTAATTTCTATGATTCCTTCAGTTTCAAAACAAAACTTCTGTGAAAGTTCTTTCACTTCCCTAAAAATGGACTTTGTGAAGTATAGAAGTATGGGTGCCTCAATCAGTCAGTCAGTTCAGTTGTGTCTGACTCTGTGACCCCATGAACTGCAGCAAGCCAGGTCTCCTTGTCCATCACCAACTCCTGGAGCCCACTCAAACTCATGTCCATCGTGTCAGTGATGTCATCCAACCGTCTCATCCTCTGTCATCCCCTTCTCCTCCCACCTTCAATCTTCCCCAGCAACAGGGTATTTTCAAATGATTCAGTTCTTCACATCAGGTGGCCAAAATATTGGAGTTTCAGCTTTAGCATCAGTCCTTCAAATGAATATTTAGAACTGATTTCCTTTAGAATAGATTGTTTGGATTTTCTTGCTGTCCAAGGGATTCTCAAGAGTTTTCTCCAACACCACAGTTTAAAAGCATCAATTCTTCAGCACTCAGCTTTCTTAATAGTCCAACTCTCACATCCATACATGACTACAGGAAAATTCATAGCTTTGACTAGATGCACCTTTGTTGGCAAAGTAATGTCTCTGCTTTTTAATATGCTGTCTAGGTTGGTCATGACTTTTCTTCCAAAGAGCAAGTGTCTTCTAATTTCATTGCTGCAGTCACCATCTGCAGTGATCTTGGAGCACCCCCAACCAAAAAATTCTGTTACTGTTTCCACTGTTTCCCCATCTATTTGCCATGAAGTGATGGAATCAGATGCCATGATCTTAGTTTTCTGAATGCTGAGTTTTAAGCCAACTTTTTCACTCTCCTCTTTCATTTTCATCAAGAGGCTCTTTAGTTATTCTCCACTTTCTGCCATAAGGGTGGTGTCATCTGCATATCTGAGGTTATTGATATTTCTCCCAGCAATCTTGTTTCCACCTTGTGCTTCATCCAGCCCAGCATTTCTCATGATGTACTTTGCATATAAGTTGAATGAGCAAGGTGACATATACAGCCTTGATGTACTCCTTTCCCGATTTGGAACCAATCTGCTGTTCCATGTCCACTCCTAACTGTTGTTTCTTGACCTGCATACAGATTTCTCAAGAGACAGGTCAGGTGGTCTGGTATTCCTATCTCTTGAAGAATTTCCCACAGTTTGTTGCAAGCCACACAATCAAAGGCTTTGGCATAGTCAGTAAAGCAGAAGTAGACATTTTTTTCTAGAACTCTCTTGCTTTTTCAATGATCCAACGGATGTTGGCAATTTGATCTCTAGTTCCTCTGCCTTTTCTAAAACCAGGTTGAACATCTGGAAGTCAGTTCATATACTGCTGAAGCCTAGCTTGGAGAATTTTGAGCATTACTTTGTTAGTGTGAGAGATGAGTGCAATTGTGCAGTAGTTTGAGCCTTTCTTTAGGACTGGAATGAAAATTGACATTTTCCAGTCCTGTGGCCACTGCTGAATTTTCCAAATTTGCTGGCATATTGAGTGCAGCACTTTCACAGCATCATCCTTTAGGATTTGAAATAGCTCAACCGGAATTCCATCACTTCCACTAGCTTTGTTCATAGTGATGCTTACTAAGGCCCACTTGACTTCGCATTCCAGGATGTCTGGCTCTAGATGAGTGATCACTCCATCATGATTATCTGGGTCATGAAAATCTTTTTTGTATATGGTACCTGGTAGGCCTAAAATGGCAAGAAACCCACACACCTGCAGTCTACTAATCTATGACAAGTGAGGAAAGAGTATACAGTGGAGAAAAGCCAGCATCTTTCCCAGTGATTCTGGGAAAACTAGACAGCCACATGTAAAACAATGAGATTACAACATTCTCTCACACCATATACAAAAATTAACCCAAAATGGTTTAAAGACCAAAATGTGAAAGTATAAAACTCCTAGAAGAGAATAGAGGTGAAACGTTCTCTGATATAAATGATAGCAGTTTGAGAGTTTGGATTAACATATACAAACTACTATATATAAAATAGATAAGCAACAAGGATATACTGTATAGTACAGAAAATATACCCCTTATCTCATAATAACCTATAATGGAATATCATCCAAAAAAATATTGAATCACTATGCATGCAAGCTCAGTCACTAAGTTTGTGTGAATCTTTGTGACCCCATGGACTCCAACCCACCAGGCTTCTTTATCCATGGTATTTCACATGCATTAATACTGGACTGGGTTGTCATTTCCTCTTCCAGGCGATCTTTCTAACCCAGAGATTGAATCCACATCACCTGCATTGACCTTAAGGTTCATCACCACTGAGTCACCAAGGAAGCCCACTCAACCACACTGTATATCTAAAACTAATATAATATTATAAATAAACTACACTTCATTAAAAACATTGAACAAATAAATGATATTAACACAATCCGAGGTTTGCACAACCATGAATCCAAAGGCCACAGTCCTTCAGTTGTACCTGGGAAACGATGTAACAGTGTAAATGCAGGGAACATAATATGATTTAACCTATAGAACTATGGTTTTACAAACAGACTATTCAGTAACAGTCATTTAATGTGGGCTCTAATCTTTTGGGGAATATTTTTCTTCAAAATTGTTTCTATCTTGGGACTTCCCTGGTGATGCAGTGCCCAATGCAGGGTGCACAGCCCCTGGCATTGGGTGTATTTCCAATGCAGGGGGCCTAGGTTTGATTCTTGGTCGAGAAACTAGATCCCACATGCCTCAAATAAAAATCCCCATGCCACAACTAAAAAAGATCCCACATGCTGCAAAGAAGATGGAAGATCCTGTGTGCTGCAAGTAAGACCCAGAGCAGCCAAATAAACACAATTTTTTAATTTCTTTTTAAAAAAAGTTTATATTTACCCTTACTCAGAAACTGACTAATATGGAAATTTCATTCAGGGCCACCTCAGATTACAAATTAGACACTTCTGTAAACTTTATTAATATTTCAAAGCACTAATATCAGAAAAGCCTATATATTACATCAAATCCACTCATGAAGATTTTCAAGAGTGATCAAGACTCACTTCCAAACACAATCAATCAATGGATAAAGGCAAGCAGTCATTTCTTCCTATAAAATTAGGCTTCCCTCTTTTTAAAGGACTGAAGCCGGACATTGTCAAAGGAACAAATAAGATCAATAATGGTCCATCCATAAAGAGCAACTCTGGTGGTTTTAAGATTATAGAAAGTGCTTTTTAAAAAGAAACACACAAAGCTTTGAAAGGAATATTTAAGCCATGTCTGCAAAGCCTTCAAATAACAGAATCATAATGGAAACAATGACAGACCTTTAATGATAGAAACATTAGCAGGCTCTGTATCAATATTGTAATTCATTTCTAAATAACAATATTGATAAGATGGGCCTTTCAAAATCACCCAGGACACCTCTTTAACAGCTAATTAAAACTAGCAAGTAAAGGCAGCTCTTTTATCATTCAGAATATTGTAGCTCTGATCGTCCCACAGTGAATGATTTTACTTCAGTAATAACTCTGATCCAACATTCAGTCAGCAATTACCACATCAGACTTTATCTACTGGTAACAACTGGTTCAGAAGATAATGCCTTGAATGCATTAATTTTATCATGCTAATAAAGTTCCCTGTTATAAAATGCAAAAACATATTAACCTGTCTAACGTGATAGAAGAAACAGATATATCTTTCTTATAAAACAATGATAACCCAGCATTTCATTTCTATTTCAAAACTTAAGTGGGTAAAGTATATTAGAGGAACAGAAAGTAACAGGCTATAATCTGCAGTGAACACAGTAACATAACTAAGCGCCAACAAATTTTCCTGTGAGTAATTGCACTCATTGTAATTTACACACATTCTATTACCTTGGTATTTGCATAACAATGCACAACTGTTCATTTCCAAACACTGAGCACTGTAACAGAAGAAGCATGTGCATCTTGTCTTTTCCACAGAATTCAGGGAGGCCACTGCTGACTCCCATTAACTCCCTTGGAGCACCTAGCAAGCATGGACTGATGGAAACATTTAATAAAGATGTAGATGTGACTAATGATGACAAGATAGTATCCCGAGGGCACAGTCCCTGGCACAGAGTAAGCCATCTGTGAAGATGTGAGGAATGAAGGCAGGGAGGAGCTCTACGGTCTTGCTCAGAATGTAATAAACATTTTGTCTGTGATTCCAGGATCTTGTCTGGGATACCCTATTCCCTTCCACCCTCTTCTTCCCCTCTGATCTCTCCAAGTATCATCTCCATTGTCAAGTGAGCAATTCAAAGCAGAGGTGCCTCCCTTTCGCTTAATTTGTACTCTTATCCACCTTCACCACCTTCCTTGTCCTGTATTTACGAGGCAACACATTACCACTACCCAAACTACACTCAGCATTTGTCTCACTCTATTTCTTTCTCGCAACCCCAGGTTGTTCTTTCAGGATTTTAAACTTGAGGATGTTACGACTGTTAAAATCCCAGTGGAAAAAAAAAAATGAATTCAGTGATTACAACTAATACATGTGACATTTTGCTCCCCCATCTCCGAGGACTCGTTCCCAAACATCAACTTTTTTATTAAAGCCATGTCTTGTCTTTCTATAGGAGACGGTTTCACAGCTGGTGCTGCCAATGCCAATCATCCTACTGGAATGGGAAAAAAAAAAAAAGTTGTGACTCAAACCCAAAATGAACACATTGCCACCTTCCATAATCAAAACAAAGTGGTCACACACCTCACCTTCGGGCACAGCTGAATGCATCAGTCCACAAAGAGCTTGAGCTCTGTCCCAGGGTACCCTGGTCAAAGGAGAGCACTGTATGGGCTAGAGCCCTTCCTGTTCAGCACCTGGAGGTTTATCCACAGTCTAGGCAGGAGGACTGAGCTCTGGGGAAATGCGGCATTCAACATATGATAGAGTGCTGGCTGGAGGCCTAGAGAACAGGCACAGGAGTATGCAGGATTTATAGACTGAAAACGTGCGCACAGACAGCAGCACCGAGTCTGCTCAGGAAACACATGCGCTGTGGCCGCACTGTGGGAGGTCGTGGTAGGGCTCCAGAGCTTGGCGGGAACTCTAGTGGGGACCAGCGTGGATGTGTACAGATCAGAGCTGTAAATCTGGCAACAAACATTCCTCAGTGGTCTTACAAATATTGTGAAAACACAGGCTCTCTCTGGCTGTGATGTCAGGAAAGAAGGAGGCCATTTGGAAAGTTAACTTTCACACGGAATGGTTTCTAGACTTCCAAGGTGGACATAGGACAAGCCGGAGCTGGCCTTCCCCCAGGCCCCTATGAGGCAAACGTGTCTACAAGGCATAACTTCTGGAGAGAGCTGTGTCTCTGAAGGGGAACACACTAACTTGAAGAGTTTCTTCTTCAGTCCAAAATGTTAACCAAGACATATCATGAAAATTTATAGTGAAATCTTTAAAAAAGATTATCGAGCCAAAATTTTACCATTTCATTTAACTGTATATTCTGTATTAGCCACATGGTTAAATTCAGAAAGCAACAAGTGGGCTAAAAGGAAAAGAAAGAAGTAGAGGTCTAGGAGTCCAGATGACAACTCAGCAATTCAGTTTCAAAAAACTTTACTTAGTCAGCCCCATGTGAACTTGGCCTGTGCTCTGGGCTTTCAGAGCATTTTTATTCTGAAATCTATTTCCAGAGTTTATGACTTCCAAGGTTTTATGGTCCTTCCCAAGAAAGCTTTCTTCACCTATTAATATACATTATGGTTCCTCTTCTCAAATAGTGGTTCTTATGAAAGCCAAGTAATTTTTATGTGATACACATGTAGCTTGGATGGAAACTTTTCAGTGGATTTGGGTAAGACTTTTGGTTTGTGTTTTTGGAGTGTGTGTGTGGGTGTGCGCATTGTGTGTGTATGTGATAAATCATGAACAGATTCTAACAGTTCTACCTGTCCATTTTACTTAGGCTAAAGAGAAGGGCAAAGGAGGAGATAAAAATATTCAAACTGTAATTTTCATTTCAAACAGAGTTGTCTATACTGCTTGTCTTGTGGTTTTTTTAATAGATTATTGGTCTGAAATTAGAGCTCATGAACACTTAATTTGCCTAAACTTGATCCTACAAACATAAGAGAAAAACAGTAGCAACAACAAAGAAAACCTCTCAGGCCAACTGCTCTGTAAATAAAATGGCCAGTCATTTTACTTCCCAGTATTTCTCTTTTTGGTCCATTTCTATAATTCACCCTCTACCAACACACCCACCAACATCACAAAGGAATTTTGACAACCCAAGGAAGCAAATGCTGTCACTCTGACATTACTGCTAAGAGGAAGATTGTCAACCAATGTAACCTCCAGGACTCAGCCAGGAAGAACGACCAAATTCCATAGGCTCTCCCTGTTTCCTGGAAGAGCGCTGCAGTTCATACTGTGTGTTTTGTTGTTTACATTTGGCCAAACAGCAGCTCATAGACACAAGTGTCACTACTTTCCCAAATCTGCCGATTTCCAAATAAACATCCTTACCTTTGAATGCTCAGTCACTATCTATAGATTAAACTAACAGTGACACCTTTTTAAATAGGGTAGGTACAACTTGAGGTAAGTACAGTAAGCAAATGCCTTATCAACTAAGAATTATTTTTACTGCTTTGCTATGCTTCCTGAGTCATTTCAATCAGGTTCTCAAAACTATATGCCTCCCAAGGACCATCCCATACCTTAACAAACATACATATATATGGATATATATGTATATACACACATATAATGGAAGGAGTGAAGTGAAGTGAAAGTCACTCAGTCATCTTCAACTTTTGGTGACTCTATGGACTACTGAAAAGCAGAGACATTACTTTGCCAACAAAAGTCCGTCTAGTCAAGGCTATGGTTTTTCCAGTAGTCATGTATGGATGTGAGAGTTGGACAGTGAAAAAGGCTGAGCACCGAAGAATTGATGCTTTTGAACTGTGGTGTTGGAGAAGACTCTTGAGACTCCCTTGGACTGCAAGGAGATCTAACCAGTCCATCCTAAAGGATGTCAGTGCTGGGTGTTCATTGGAAGGACTGATGTTGAAGCTGAAACTCCAATATATCGGCCACCTCATGCGAAGAGTTGATTCATTGGAAAAGACCCTGATGCTGGGAAGGATTGGGGGCAGGAGGCTGGGAAGGATTGGAGGCAGGAGGAGAAGGGGACCACAGAGGATGAGATGGCTGGATGGCATCACCGACTTGATGGACATGGGTTTGGTAGACTCCAGGAGTTGGTGATAGACAGGGAGGCCTGGCATGCTGCAGTTCATGGGGTCGCAAAGAGTCGGACACGACTGAGCGACTGAACTGAACTGAACTGAACTGAACTGAACTGAACTGATGGACTATACAGTCCATGAAATTCTCTAGGCTAGAATACTGGAGTGGGTAGCCTTTCCCTTCTTCAAGGGATCTTCCCAACTGAGGGATCAAACCCAGGTTTCCTGCATTGCAGGTGGGTTCTTTACCAGCTGAAGCCTCAAGAATAGTGGAGTGGATAGACTATCCCTTCTCCAGCAGATTTTCCCCACCCAGGAATCGAACCAGAATCTCCTGCACTGCAGGGGGATTATTTACCAACTGAGCTATCAGGGAAGTGCACTTAGAGGGACAATAATAACAAAGGTAAATTTTCCTCAAGTTCTTATAATGTACCAGGCACCACACTAAGCAATTTTTCATATATGTAATCTCATTTAATTCTTGAAACATGTCAGAGGTGGGTACTATTCTTGTTACTATTATATTACAAACAGTAAAAGAAGGCATAGGGTAACATCACAGAGGGAGTTAGAGATTGCAACTCACATCCTTCTGCCTCCAGGCTTTTAACTGCTATGGACTAGGGCATAGAAATATAAGTATCGGCCGTCAGTCCAGTTCAGTTCATTCAGTCGTGTCCAACCCTTTGCAACCCCATGAATCGCAGCACGCCAGGCCTCCCTGTCCATCACCAACTCCCGGGGTCCACCCAAACCCATGTCCATCGAGTCGGTGATGCCATTGAACCATCTCATCCTCTGTCATCCCCTTCTCCTCCTGCCCCCAATCCTTCCCAGCATCAGGGTCTTTTCCAATGAGTCAACTCTTCACATAAGGTGGCCAAAATATTGGAGTTTCAGCTTCAATATTAGTCCTTCCAACGAAAACCCAGGGCTGATCTCCTTTAGGATGGACTGGTTAGATCTCCTTGCAGTCCAAGGGACTCTCTAGAGTCTTCTCTAACACCACAGTTCAAAAGCATCAATTCTTTGGCACTCAGCTTTCTTCATCGTCCAACTCTCACATCCATACATGACTACTGGAAAAACCATAGCCTTGACTAGATGGACCTTTGTTGGCAAAGTAATGTCTCTGCTTTTCAATATGCTATCTAGGTTGGTCATAACCTTCTTTCCAAGGAGTAAGCATCTTTTAATTTCATGGCTGTAATCACCATCTGGAGTGATTTTGGAGCCCCCAGAAATAAAGTCTGACACTGTTTCCACTGTTTCTCCACCCATTTCCCTTACTTTGACTCAAAAGAAAAAAATCATAAGTATGCACAGGTATATTATAAATATGATATGCATATTTAGACCACACATTTCAAACTCCCCTGATTTTTCTACCTCTCCAATATAATACACACATAATTTGTGAATTAAAATTTAATCGAGCACACTACTATGGACAAATTACACTCAACACATCAACTCAGGCTCCATTCCATTATCAAGAGAGAAGCTGTTTATGCATTCTTATTCTAGCAATTAAGGACAAGTATGTTTCCCAAAGTGAAGGTTATTTTGACTTTGATAAGTATATTGATCACTGCCTGATCATAAAGGGCCAGGGCTGGAGATGAATAACATAATACCTTGTCCTTCACTTCAGGGATGATGGCTGGACCTCCCTGGCTGTAAATTTACCAATATTTGATGGCCCCAGTGTCAGCGGCAAAATGATGCATAATAAACACAATACATTATGTGCCACTTCTTGATTTGGTGCCAAGTCAGGGAAGGAAACAGTCTACCTCTGAATGGGTTTTCTGAGATAATACACAGTATGTCCTGGAGAGATCTGAACAGAAAAATTGAAGCTTGTTTTTCATCCCTCTGTTTCCAAACTAGCCTTTGAAATTGACAGTCTGAAGTGTTGTGAACCCTGGTACTGCCATCACTGGGTTGATATCAGGAAAAGCAGAATACACAGGCTTTCATCTGGCCAGGAAAAAGGAAAAAGCTTATTTTGAACAGGAAGGAAAAACGATATTTGATGAAAGCCAGAGAAACAAGCCGCCTAAGTCTTTTTACAAAGAAGCAACAAAATAATCCTTTGTGAAATAATATGCAGACCTAAAAATAGTATTTCAATAGCATTTTTAATTGTTCCATTTTATCCAGAATGGTTTTTCCAAAGTTGAAAATCTTCCTTTAGAGTAAAAAGGAAAAAACACTATTTGAAGGCCTGCATCTATGAAAAAGTATTTCTTCACCACTAAGGAAATGAAAACCATGACAGGGAGTATACACATAGCTTCACCTTCCTCTTCCTGGATCCAAATCAGAGACCTCAGGAGTCACTGGATCCAACCCTGACATTTCATAGATGACAGACTTAAAACTGTTAAGTCACATGCCCAAGTTATACTTGGAATTGTATTCTTTTTTATTCCCCGAATAGCAAGCAAATGGCAAATGGAAAGAGCAAAAGAGAACTTGTTACAATTTACCCAAAGATTTCCTATAAGAAAAATGGTGATAATAATGGTTTCTAAATTCACTTATCTAGAAAAGCATATCAACAGAAATCCAGGAAACATATAAACAACATTTCCTAAGACAAGAATCACTTTTTAAAACTCAGATATTCTGCCAGGTATACTTGCTTTATCAGTACCAGTTTTGGGTTGCCCGCTCAATTGTCTTTCTCCAAAAAGGGTAGTAAAAAAGTCCAGGAGTTCTCAGGCAGAAAAAACAAAGCCAAACATTCGAAAACCTCTTTCATTTGGATCTCATGTCAAGTTTACAAGTGTAAAAGCACTTACACATCAGTCAACTAAATTCTTTTTTTTTTTTTTTTTATTGTTTTTGCCATACATTGTCAT
>ML661896.1:14985945-15059369 GCA_007570785.1 Antilocapra americana
CATCCACAAAGTCCACGAGTCTATTCTATACATCTGCGTTCCTTTTGTTGTCTTGCATGTTGGGTTCTCGTTACCGTCTTTCTAAATCCCATATATATGCGTTAATATACTGTATTGTTGTTTTTGCTTCTGGTTTACTTCACTCTGGATAATGGGCTCCAGTTTCGTCCATCTGAGTAGAATTGCTTGAAATGAATTTTATTTTAATGCTGAGTAATATTCCATTGTGTATATGTACCACAGCTTTCTTATCCATTCGTCAGTTGATGGGCATCTAGGTTGCTTCCATGTCTTGGCTATTGTAAACAATGCAGCGATGAATATTGGGGTACACGTGGCTCTTTCAATTCTGGTTTCCTCCGTGTATATGCCCAGTAGTGGGATTGCTGGGTCATATGGCAGGTCTATTTGCAGCTTTTTAAGGAACCTCCACACTGTTTTCCATAGTGGCTGTACTAGTTTGCATTCCCACCAACAGTGTAAGAGGGTTCCCTTTTCTCCACATCCTCTCCAGCATTTATTGCTTGTAGACTTTTGGATGGCAGCCATTCTGACTGGTGTAAAGTGGTACCTCATTGTGGTTTTGATTTGCATTTCTCTGATAATGAGTGACTAAATTCTTACTGGCAATAGGTAGAGGTTGTACTAGGGAAATGTGGCTATTTTCTAGTTTCTCTGTACTCTATCACCTCATCCCAGTAGCTAAAAAAAAATTACCCTATATGATTCTACAAAAAAACAGGAATAAATCCCTGGGTTGTTTGCCCTTTCCCTACCTCATTTTCCTAGAACTTGGCCACATGTTCAAGTTCCAGGTGGCATTCATCTAGCCCTGAAGGCCTGTTTTTCAGTTCACAGGATGGTCCACCCAAGGCCATTCTCCATGTGGAAGGTTCCTGGAAAGATGGGATAGACTTTAAACACGCCAGAGGCTACACATCTTCCCTTCACTCTTAGACCCTGATCGAGGAAGCATTGTGGTGGCATTCAAAATGGTGAAAAGACTCCTGACACTCAAGTTTCTCTCCTACCATCATAACTTGTTCACAAAACATTAAACATCAACATTAACTAACTTAAAGTTCAGAAGGGTAATTTTTTTCCTCAAGGACAAGCTCATTTTGACCTAGTACCCAGGAACTGCCCATGACTTTTGACTTCAATGGGGTGATCCCAATGACTATCTCTACAAGTGTTATATTCATGTAGTATTTTGCAATACTGAAGAGACAGTCAATAGTCAAATTGCCCTCCAGCCCCTATTTCCCTTATCTTCTATAGAAGCCTAACTTCCATGAGGACTTACACTTATTTAGTGTGGTAACTGAGACAAATCAAATTTGTTCTTCTCTTTTCCCCACCCTTCTTGACTTTTGTTGCATACAGATAAAAGGGTGTGGAAAGAATATCAAAGAGACAGTGGTACTCATTGCCAGTAATCCAGGGTGTCTGTATGCACACAGAGTGAGGCATCCGCTCCCCCATTTTCTTTAATGCTGGTGGGTGTGTGTGCACCACGTCAGGTGTGTATAAACCTCGGATCTTTGTAAGCACCAGCAGCTGGAGAATATCTCTCTCTCCAAACAGCATCAATAAAAGGAAGACCCTTCAAAGCAGGGCCAGAGCTTCCCCTCATACACATGATTCTCATACACATGACTAACAAAAAAACACAAATAAAATACTATTTTGCTGCTCACCTCGTTTGAGTCACCCATCATATATTAGGACCCAATTATGTAAACAGTACTGGTTAGAACCTATGGACACTTAATGAACAAGGGCTAACCCTGCCCTTGTGGAACTTAATTTAGAGGATTTATCTAGTATACCTTTTATGGCCTCCTCAATTAAGTAATTAACTGTTTAAATAAGAATGTGCCTACTATAGGGCTTATGACCCAGTAAACAGAGCATAAGGCTGGTATGGTGGTTGCCAATCCATTTCAGAGGGGAAGTGCATTCCCCACGCATGTGTGGGAGTCCCTGGGTGGCAGTGAGCTGTGGGAGTGAGAGCTCATGAACGAGGAGGAGGGTGTATGTATTTGACCCCAATAAAGCTCTGTGGCCATGAAAAAAATAAAGAATGTGTCTAGCTACCAAAAATAAGAACTTAACTTCCTTCATTTTTATATGACTTGTAATGACTAGCAATTAAAATATTCCTGCACATGGTAGGTGCTCAAGAAAATATTGGTTCTTAAGTGCCTGTTGAAAGTCAAGGCTGTTCCCCAAAGCAATGTCTCCTTTTCTTGATGCTACATAGCACATGAAAGGAGACTGACAAGAAGAAATGTTTCCTTAGTGATCCTCAAGAAAGGCAAAGTTGTCAACATTTTCTCTTATCAAGGATGTTCTCTAAGCAAAAAATAAAGAGCAGCTTCCACAATGCCGAACTAAATGTGAAGATAATGGTCAGCAGGGCTCTGGGAGCCACCGCATTCCCACTCTGAACACTCTCTTGACAGGAACACATCTGCCAGGGGAAGAGAGCAAACCTCATTTTGCTAGGAGACAATACACAGCTGCAGAGTTCGGCACTCCACTTAATCCCACAGATAAATTCACAAGTTGTCCTAAACACACCACTCTCCTGGGGATACAGGCTCTACAGTGTCTGTTGTTTCATGTATCACAAATAATTCATATCTTTCCTTTCTCCCTCCTTCCTTCCTTCTCATTCTCTCTCTCTCTTACACACACACACACACACACACACACACACACACACACACTCACACAGAATATATAAACAACCTTCTATCTTTAAAAGGCTACTTTTGACTCTCCTTTAAACTCTCCACACAGGACACAGGAGTTCACCACACAGTCCGTTTCTTCACACAAGTGTACTACTATTTTCTCCTCAAAGAGGAATTGCTCCTGTCACTGCTCCTTCCCAGAATTCTTCCTAAGCCTTCCTTTTCTTTTTAAGTGCATGAGCTATGCTTTTAATTGGGCATTTCATTAGAGAAGAATGAGGCATAAAGGAAAACAAAATGAGCTGTGGTCATTTGTTTTGAGGAGATCATGCTAGTCATCAGCATCTGAACCCTGCCGAAGCACAGTTTCAATTTCCCCTCTCAACTGTGGGTAAAGCGATGTTGACAACACATATTTCTCTCTGTCAAAACATTTCACTTACTCGGCAATCTGTAGACAGTCTGAGAGTCATATCACCAGTGAGCGGTGCCATAGCGCTCTTCCCATTATTTTAAAATCATAATGGCACGTGCTTCAAGAGAGAGGCACAGCACAGGCCAAGATCAAAATTGAAAAGAAAAATGCTAACAGAGTCTGCAAGCAGTGAGGGCACGGTAACTACTGGGCCTCCTTACTGAGGCACAGAGAAAAAGTGGCTGTTGGCGCCCCATTTCATCTGGAGAGTTTGGCCCCATTGTCCTTGGGGTTCAGTCTCTTGGGGAGGGGGTCACAGAGGGAATTCTGGGAGCTCTGTGCTCAGTTGCAGTAACGGGCTTTCATACCACTAGACCTAATTAAATAATGTTTTGGGGCTGGGAGAGGGGGAGGGAAAACTAAAGTGATCACTAACTAAAGAATTGTATTCAAGTTCCAGTGAAAGACTGTCCTATTGTGTGTCCCTGATACACAGAAGGCAATAACAAGGCACTGAAACTAGACAGATTCTGACAAAACGGCTTATGGCTCCCACAGAAAGATGTCGACTCTGGTGTAATCTCCTCAAAATGGCTCAATTTCAGTGAGGAGTATTCAAAACAGATAATGTTCAAAGAAATGGAAATGGAAATGTGCTGCCCAGATAACAGCCTTGGGCTGCAAGACAGATACGGCAAGGCCTGAAGGCCACAGCTTTGGTAGAAAACAAATACTGAAGCAACCCTGGAGCATTACTGTCCAGGCCGGAGAGGACTGACCAGTCACAAGGTTTGGCTTCATGGCTGTGATTATTAAAGCTCATGTGATTATTAAAGCTCATGGGAGAAATACACCCCACAAGTGGCAAGGATAGCCAACAATGGGCCTTCTGAGCAGTGGGCAGGTTCGCCATTGGGCAGCCGCATTTGTTCCGCTGCTCTCAAGGAAGAAGGCACTTTACCAATTAGTACCATTGGCTGGGTTAGTGAAATTGCAAAGACTCCTACTATCCACCTCCATTCTATCTTTCAATTCAATATATCTTACTGGGTTTTGGGTTTTGCTAAACTTATTTTTGAAAGTGAAAGTTGCTCAGTCAGTTCTGACTCTGCAATCCCTGGACTATACAGTCCATGGAATTCTCCAGACCAGAATACTGGAGTGGGTAGCCTATCCTTTCTCCAGCGAATCTTCCCAACCCAAGAATCGAACCAAGGTCTCTTGCATTGCAGGCAGATTCTTTACCAGCTGAGCTACCAGGGATAAAAATAAACTTATTTTTATATATCTATAAAAATAGGTCAACCAGGTTGTATACTGATCTGACAGTAGTAAGTACTTTTGTTATAATCACTAACGTTATTCATCTGGCTGAGTTTCACAGGAAGTGTGCAGTTTATCCTTCTATAAAATTCCTTGGTTTGTCAAGTTTGTACCAGCTGTTATCACTTTAATAGAGATCACTGCATAATTTCAAAATATCTTATTCTTTCTAAAATTATCCTGACGCTTAAAACTGTCTGGAACTCGGAAGTGTGCTTCCTGCTTCTATCTCTAATCTGGGTGGGTTAATTAACTTCCTCATCCTGATATTAAGCTGTGCTTCAAGCCAGGCATCAAGCTTTACCACAGCATTTGCTTTACATCATGTTCCCATAGACACAAATAGGTGGCTAAGGGGATAACTGTATCTTGTTCTTTCGTTGTCTCTCATGAACAGGAGCAACTGGGAGGAAACTTCTTGGTGGGGTAGAAGGTGGCAGCTACCCAAAGTCCACTCATATGGTTTAGGTAACACAGGTGACAAAGACAAAATTGGCTGAAGGGAGAACAGTGAAAAGGGATACAGTAAATATATAAAAAGAAATCAATAAATATTCATAGGGGAATCTCTTTCCTTACCTTTCTCAAAAAGCATATACCTGCCTCTACAACCCTAAGAAGTATTTTAATTCTTATTATGCAATTAATACTGGTGGAAACTCACCTATAATATTGTCCAAGTTGCCCAGTCAAAACCACTTTGTCATGAGACAGTGCCAAGGGCAAAGTGTTCACAGTCACAGCCTTCCACTCCTTTGCTTCTCAGAGCTGAAGACCCAAGTTTTAGGAGACTAAATCAGACTGGCATTGAAAAGATCTAAATTCTCTAGAGGGAATCCTGTTTATATCCCATTGGAGTACCCTAGAAGTCCAAGAGAGGCAGACAATATGACTGTTACAGAGAAGTAAGTAATGAAAGATGCCCATGTGTGCAGCATCATTGGACTGGATCTCCCAGGGTGGGGACACACTTTTACTTCTGTTTGTCCTGGACCTTGTCTAGAACAAAACAAACTGTCTTGGAACACGTGTTCAACTATTCTCTGGTTTACTCTAACTCCACTTAAAATATTTAAATAAAATGGTAGAAGAGGAACTTCCTTGATGATCTAGTGGTTAAGACTCCACACTTCTGACCCAGGTTCAATCTCTGGTCAGAGAAGTAAGATTGCACACGCTTCCTGGTACTGGGGAAAAAAAGAATGGGAGAAAAGGTGCGCGTGACAACAAGAGATGGAGAGAGGTGGGTCAAGAAAGCAGTAGATGGGTTTGGAGCTTTGAAGTGCAGATGGTTCATTTTAAAAGTTCATATATTTATATCAAATTAAGACCTCAGCCTACGCCAATGAACTTACTAAAAATCAAATTTTGTCACAGAGACATAAAATTGCAGATGAGTAAATAGGCTTATACTAAGCCATACTGGGCTCCCAGTTTAAAGGTCACTGAGTACTTCAAGCTTGCCTCTGACTGGCTGGCTCTCCTCCTTTTAGTCTATCTGGATAATGTCTGATGATAACATCTGCATTTCTCTTCCTTACAGAACACTTTGCACTCAGCCCCAGTGAGTGGCCACTGCTAACATTTCCTCATCATATTGATTTGCCAAGTTGATAACATTTGGCTGTTTACCTCAATCGTGGAGAGGACACCTGTAGTTTGAGCAGAATCTCTGATGCCTGGGTGTCTATCAGTTTAGTTCAGTTCAGTCACTCAGTCATGTCCAACTCTTTGGGAGTCCAAGGACAGCAGTATGCCAGGCTTCTCCATCCATCATCAACTCTCAGAGCTTGCTCAAACTCATATCCATCGAGTGGATGATGTCATCCAACCATCTTTGTTGACCCCTTTTCCTCCTTCCTTCAATCTTTCCAAGCATGAGGGTCTTTTCCAACAAGTCAGTTCTTCACATCAGGTGGCCAAAGTATTGGAGCTTCATGTTCAGCATCACTCCTTCCAATGAACACCCAGGACTGATCTCCTTTAGGATGGACTGGTTGGATCTCCTCGCAGTCCAAGGGACTCTCAAGAGTCTTCTCCAACACCACAGTTCAAAAGCATCAATTCTTTGGCACTCTGCTTTCTTTATAGTCCAACTCTCACATCCATACATGACTACTGGAAAAACCATACCCTTGACTAGACAGACCTTTGTTGGAAGAGTAATGCCTCTGCTTTTTAATATGCTGTCTAGGTTGGTCATAACATTTCTTCCAAGGAGCAAGTGTCTTTTAATTTCATGGCTACAGTAACCATCTGCAGTGTTTGTGGAGCCCAAGAAAATAGTCTCTCGCTATTTCATTGTTTCCCCATCTATTTGACATGAAGTGGTGGGACCGGATGCCATGATCTTAGCTTTCTGAATGTTGAGTTTTTAAGCCAGCATCAAGAGGCTCTTTAGTTTCTCTTCACTTTCTGCCATAAGGGTGGTGTAATCTGCATATCTGAAGTTATTGACATTTTTCCCAACAATCTTGATTCCAGCTTGTGCTTCAGCCAGCCCAGCATTTCACATGATGTACTCTGCATACAAGTTAAATAAGCAGGGTGACATATACAGGCTTGATGTACTCCTTTCCCAACTTGGAATCACTGCATTGTCCCATGTCTGGTTCTAAATGTTGCTTCTTGACCTGCATACAGATTTCTCATTAGGCAGGTAAGGTGGTCTGGTATTCCTATCGATTTAAGAATTTCCCACAGTTTGTTGTGATCCACACAGTCAAAGGTTTTGGCATAGTCAATAAAGCAGAAGTAGATATTTTTCTGGAACTCTCTTGCTTTTTCGATGATCCAATGGATGTTGACAATTTGATCTCTAGTTCCTCTGCCTTTTCTAAATCCAGCTTGAACATCTGAAGTTCATGGTTCACATACTGCTGAAGCCTGTCTTGGAGAATTCTGAGCATTACGTTGCTAGCGTGGCTGCGACGGTGCACTGGAGCCCGGCTGAAAGGAGCTACCCAACGACAGAGATCAGGGGCAGCAGCTGCACTATGCTGGAGCAGCCATGAAGAGAGACCCCGAGTCCAAGGTAAGAGAAACCCAGAAGCGCGGCCGAGAGGAGCTACCCCATGCCCAAGGGCAGGGGCAGCGGCTGAGAAGAGCTACCCCACGTCCAAGGAGCGGTGGCTGCGTGGTCGCTGGAGGGCCAAGAGGAGCTACTCCACATTCAAGGTCAGGAGGGACGGCCATGGGGAGATACCCCTCATCCAATGTAAGGAGTAGCAGCTACGTTTTGATGGAGCGGCCATGCAGAGATACCCCATGTCCAGGGTAAGAGAAACCCAAGCAAGAGGGTAGGTGTTGCAAAAGGGAATCAGAGGGCAGACATACTGAAACCATAATTACAGAAAACTAGCCAATCTGATCACAGAGACCACAACCTTGTCTAACTCAATGAACTAAGCCATGCCGTGTGGGGCCACCCAAGATGGGAGGGTCATGGTGGAGAGGTCTGACAGAATGCAGTCCACTGGAGAAGGGAATGGCAAGCCACTTCAGTATTCTTGCCTTGAGAACCCCATGAACAGTATGAAAATGCAAAAAGATAGGACACTGAAACATGAACTCTCCAGGTTGGTAGGTGCCCAATGTGCTACTGGAAATCAGTGGAGAAATAACTCCAGAAAGAATGAAGGGATGGAGCCAAAGCAAAAACAATGCCCAGTTGTGGATGTGACTGGTGACAGAACCAAGGTCCGATGCTGCAAAGAGCAATATTGCATAGGAACCTGGAATGTTAGGTCCATGAATCAAGGTAAATTGGAAGTGGTCAAACAGGAGATGACATTCTAGGAATCGGTTAACTAAGATGGATTGGAATGGGTGAATTTAACTCAGATGACCATTATATCTACTATTGTGGTCAGGAATCCCTTAGAAGAAATGGAGTAGCCATCATAGTCAACAAAAGAGTTCAAAATGCAGTACTTGGATGCAGTCTCAAAAATGACAGAATGATCTCTTTTCATTTCTAAGCCAAACCTTTCAATATCACAGTAATCCAAGCCTATGCCCCAACCAGAAATGCTGAAGAAGCTGAAGTTGAACGGTTCTATGAAGACGGACAAGATCTTTTGGAACTAACACCCAAAAAAGATGTCCTTTTCATTATAGGGGACTGGAATGCAAGAGCAGGAAGTCAAGAGCTACGTGGAGTAACAGAAAAATTTGGCCTTTAAGTACAAAACAAAGTAGGGCAAAGGCTAATAGAGTTTTGCCAAGAGAACGCACTGGTCATAGCAAACACCCTCTTCCAACAACACCAGAGAAGACACTACACCTGGACATCACCAGATGGTAAACACTGAAATCAGATTGATTATATTCTTTGCAGCCAAAGATGGAGAAGCTCTATACAGTCACCAAAAACAAGACAGGGAGCTGACTATGGCTCAGATCATGACCTCCTTATTGCCAAATTCAAACTTGAATTGAAGAATGTAGGGAAAAACACTAGACCATTCAGGTATGACCTAAATCAAATCCCTTATGATTATACAGTGCAAGTGAAAAATATATTTAAGGGACTAGATCTGATAGACGGAGTGCCTGATGAACTATGAATGGAGGTTCATGACATTGTGCAGGAGACAGGAATCAATATCATCCCCCTGGAAAACAAAGGCAAAAAAGCAAAATGGCTATCTGAGAAGGCCTTACAAATAGCTGTGAAAAGAAGAGAAGTGAAAATCAAAGGAGAAAAGGAAAGACATTCCCATTTGAATGCAGAGTTCCAGAGAATAGCAAGGAGAGACAAGAAAGCCTTCCTTGGTGATCAGTGCAAAGAAATAGAGGAAAACAACAGAATGGGAAAGACTAGAGATCTCTTCAACAAAATTAGAGATACCAAGGGAACATTTCATGCAAAGATGGGCACAATAAAGGACAGAAATGGTATGAACCTAACAGAAGCAGAAGATATTGAGAAGAGATGGCAAGAATACACAGAAGAATTGTACAAAAAAGACGTTCACGACTCAGATAATCATGATGGTGTGATCACTCACCTAGAGCCAGACATCCTAGAATGTGAAGTCAAGTGGGCCTTAGAAAGCATCACTACGAACAAAGCTAGTGGAACTGATGGAATTCCAGTGGAGATATTTCAAATCCTGAAAGATGATGCTGTGAAAGTGCTGCACTCAATATGCCAGCACATTTGGAAAACTCAGCAATGGCCACAGGACTGGAAAAGGTCAGTTTTCATTCCTATCCCAAAGAAAGGCAGTGCCAAAGAATGCTCAAACTACTGCACAATTGTGCTCATCTCACACGTTAGTAAAGTAATGCTCAAAATTCTCCAAGCCAGGCTTCAGCAATACGTGAACTGTGAACTTCCAGATGTTCAAGCTGGATTTAGAAAAGGCAGAGGAACCAGAGACTGAATTGCCAACATCTGCTGGATCATGGAAAAAGCAAGAGAGTTCCAGAAAAACATCTATTTCTGTTTTATTGACTATGCCAAAGCCTTTGACTTTGTGGATCACAATAAACTATGGAAAATTCTGAAAGAGATAGGAATATCAGACCATCTGACCTGTCTCTTGAGAAACCTGTATGCAGGCCAGGAAGCAACAGTTAGAACTGGACATGGAACAACAGAATGGTTCCAAAGAGGGAAAGGAATATGTCAAGGCTGTATATTGTCACCCTGCTTATTTAACTTGTATGCAGAGTACATCATGAGAAATGCTGGGCTGGAAGAAGCACAAGATGGAATCAAGATTGCTGGGAGAAATATCAATAACCTCAGATATGCAGATGACACCATCCTTATGGCAGAAAGTGAAGAAGAACTAAAGAGCCTCTTGATGAAAGTGAAAGAGAAGAGTGAAAAGGTTGGTTTAAAGCACAACATTCAGAAAACTAAGATCATGGCATCTGGTCCCATCACTTCATGGCAAATAGATGGAGAAACAGTGGAAACAGTGTCAGACTTTATTTTGGGGGGCTCCAAAATCACTGCAGATGATGACTGCAGCCATGAAATTAAAAGATGCTTACTCCTTGGAAGGAAAGCTATGACCAACCTAGATAGCATATTGAAAAGCAGAGACATTACTTTTCCAACAAAGGTCCATCTCATCAAGGGTATAGTTTTTCCAGTAGTCATGTATGGATGTGAGAGTTGGATGGTGAAGAAAGCTGAGTGCTGAAGAATTGATGCTTTTGAACTGTGATGCTGGAAAAGAGTCTTGAGAGTCCCTTGGACTGCAAGAAGATCCAACCAGTCCATCCTAAAGGTGATCAGTCCTGGTATTTATTGGAAGGACTGATGTTGAATCTGAAACTACAGTACTTTGGCCACCTCGTGCAAAGAGTTGACTCATTGGAAAAGACCCTGATGCTGGGAAGGATTGGGGGCAGGAGGAGAAGGGGACCACAGAGGGTGAGATGCCTGAATAGCATCACTGACTCGACGGACATGGGTTTGGGTCTACTCTGGGAGTTGGTGATGGACACGGAAGCCTGGCATGCTGCAATTCATGGGGTCGCAAAGAGTTGGACATGACTGAGCAACTGAACTGAACTGAAATGAATGCAATTGTGCAGTAGTTTGAGCATTCTTTGGCATTGCCTTTCTTTGGGATTGGAATGAAAGCTGACCTTTTCCTGTACTGTGGCCACTGCTGAGTTATCCAAATTTGCTAGTATATTGAGTGTAGTACTTTCACTGCATCATCTTTTAGGATTTGAAATATCTCAACTGGAATTCCATTACCTCTACCAGTTTTGTTCATTGTGATGCTTCCTAAGGCCCACTTGACTTTGCATTCCAGGATGTTTGACTCTAGGTGAGTAGTCACAATATTGTGGTTATCTGGGTCATTAAGATTTTTTTTTTATAGTTCTGTTGACATCTATATACCAGTGTATGTTTATGATCCAAGGGATCAACAGATGACCAGCAGCAAACACTTCCCAAATTAGGGTAACATGCTTGCTTTTTCTCCTTGTCCTCCTAGTCATCTAAACCTAAGTGAAGCCCTCTGCAAATCAAAGGCATATTTCTCTGGGTAGTGACAGAGAGACCCAATAAAATCCTATCTCTAAGATGTCTCAGTGTGGGAAACCAAGACCCACAGAGAAGCACAAGCAGCAATGAGACCATGGAAACCACCAATAAAGAGAAGCCCCAGAGTAGGGAATATTAGAAGTGAGAGATAGCAGTCAACAGCCTCAGAAGCAGAGTCACAGTGAACACAGCAGAGAGCAGGGACACAAAGGCAAGACACTTGAGCAAAGAGCGTACTCCTCTGCTTCTGTTGTGCCTGAACACCTCTCCATTCCTCTTTGAGACCTCCTGAGGGGTAACTGAGGTGGTTTTTCCTTCTCCCTACTCCTTACATCCTAACAGACTCAGGGACCTCCCACTTAATTGTAGGAACAACATGACCTCTGCCCAAAGAATCAGGGCACTCTTTGGGAATTACTTCAAAGCCTGAAAAGGTTTCCCTTGAAGGTCCATAAAGTGAAGTAAAATATTTTACCTCTGATGAATGAAAAGTGTGAGTTTTGAAAACTTGAAAAAAGTTATTCAGAGTCAAATTCATGGAAGAATGTAGGGGATCTAACTGAAGGCTCTTTATAAATAATATTAATATATAGATATCTAAGGACATGATTCTCTAAAGGATTGGATAGTAAATATTTTAGTCTTTGAAGGCCATACGGAATCTGTCAAAACTACTCAGCTCTGCCATTGTAGTATAAAAGTAGCCACTGACAGCACATAAATGAATAAACATTGCTGTGTTCCAATAAAGTGTTATTTATGAATGCTGAAATTTGAATTTCATACAAGTTTCATGTGTCACAATATACTATTCTTGTTTTGATTTTTTCAACCATTTGAAAATGTAAAAACCATTCTTAGCTCTGGGGCCATGCCAAACAGTCAGCAGGCTGGATTTAACCGGCAGGCCATACTTTGCTGACCACTGTTCTACAGAAATGAAACTGACAGTGATTGCACCTGTGTGTGTGCATGCATGTGTACATGTGCAAATGTGTTAAGATGCCTCCAAACACAATTTCAAAGTAGTTCTTAAATGTTGAGCAAGAGTGATCTCATTGAAAAAAGACAACACATTCCCAAGGTGATTACACTGAAGTGCAAGATTATTACAGCATACAATCTCCTTGGGGGCAGAGACTACATCTTATGCATTTTGGTTTCCCTCACTTGCCTTATGAATAGCCCACATTCAATTTATTTTTAGTCAATTGAATGAGTTTTAATGAGTTTGTTAAAAGCCATCTCATTACATGACAGCCATCTCTTGAATACTAACTAATGATTCAAAGATTCTTGAACAATTTAAAGATCGATACTTCTTTAACAGAGTATTAAAATATCCATCATTAGCATTTTATTTATTCACTAGCAATTTCAATCTGAAAAACTGTAACCTATTTTTTTAAAAAATATCCTCTTAAAATTACTGGGAAACCAAAATCATTCTTTTCCATTCCTTATCATGCTATCAAAATTCCATTCGGCAATAGAAATACACTATTCAGGCTTCAAACATCCAGTCAACTATATAGCCCAGACTTAAGATGGAGTCCAAGTTAGACTGGTTTTCAACTCAGTAGTATTCTTCCTTTTAGGGTAATCCTTATTAAAATCAGAACTACAGATAATCTCAGAAATCATATGCAGCATCTCAATATCTCAGTCTGATAAGTCCAACACCTGATATACAAAAGATAAGGAGAGTTTTGTGGGTTTTTTTTTTTAATTTTTCAGGAATTTCACTTTTATCTTCAACTCAGGCAAGGCACACCTTAGAACATCTGGAAGATAAGCTGAGCATATCAAAACGTGGAGTCCTGTCACTCTCCTTCCTTTGTCCTCCCCACTGCCCACAAACCCACATGTGGACACACATTTGAATGTATATCTTCTTCCCAGAATGACAACCCTATTATGAAAGTTTCTCAGAAAATTTCTTCAAATCCAATTTTCCTTCACTAAAGTCCAATTTAAAGAGACCAGCCCCTAGGAATGGCCAGGATTATCACCATGCCTTAAAACAGAAACAAGAGTAAGCTTCTCCCACAGATACCCCTCACTGAGCCACACACAGCACAGGGACTGGCGATGGAGGCAGATTTACATAAGGAGGACCAGCCTAGCGAGACACTCGGTGTCAAGTTTCACACCAACTAAAGACTAGAAACAGTGCCATGGTCAGCATCCCACAGAGCTGCCAGACTGCCACCCCAGAGCACCATGACACACCAGGAACCTCAAAAAACATACCAGCATGGGACATTTAAGTGTGGTCCAGGACAAATGATCAGCCAGCTTTTCCACATCAGGGAGGGCCAGGAGGCAGTTTATACTGACTGAATCTTACTGGGCAGAGGCTGGGTAGCAGCCATGAGTCACAGCACGGGTACCCATATCTGCCTCCTAGAGTCAAGTCTCCACACAGCGGCCTGAGTAATCTCTTCAAAACAGTCACTCCCCTTGTCAAAATCCCCTAATGCATTCCATTATCCACAAGATTACAAGACAAATTTTTCAGCAGGGTGAGCTAGACTCTTCCCATGCCCTTGCACGATCACTCTTAGACCTGTATCAATGGGCTCCCTGGCCTCCTGCTTCTGGTCCAATTGCCCAGTGGGAGGCACCTATGGGAACTCTGAAACATGGAGGGCAGTGAAGATATGGCTTTCCCCCAGCTTTTTCTTGGCTGGGTCTCTGTGATCTGGTTGCATCCCTCCAGAGCCCTCTCCCCTTGCTAACCTCCTTTACCAGCCCCAGCATACTGCACTAACCTTGTTGCTTTTCCGATGCCTGGCCCACATCAAAACTCTCTCCACATAACACAATTTAATTGTGCTTTTCATTTCCTGCCAGAACTCTGACTGATCCACGTGGCCTACAATGCCCTAAATGTCCTCACCTTTGACTCCCACTCTAGCTTCATATTATTAAACTCATCCTTACTCACTTGCCCCCAACCACTCAAGGCTTCTTTCTGGTCCTTAAACACTACAAGCCTGTCCCTATCTCTGGACCTTTGTCGTTGCTTCAACTGCAGCTGCTTCTCACTACCACCACATGGCTGGGAGCATTCCCATCTTTCAAGACTGGTTCAAACATTCCCCAGTCAGGCCTACCCTTACCATCAACCCTGTCAGTCTCTAGAATATCATGCCCAAAGCACTGTCTAAAATGTCCTTGTTTACTTGTTTGCCATTTATTTTCTGTCTCTCTCCTCCTGCTCTCCCGGACAGCGAGAGCCTTGCCTATCTTGTCTATCCCTTTAAACCCTGATCCCAGAATCATCCTGATACATAAACTTGATGATGCAAAATCATTAGTTGTTGAATTAATAAATAACATCAAATATTTTCAATCTAACATCTAATAGATTCCATGAGAGAAGTGGAATATAACCACAGAGAGGCCAAGTAGAAGGACATCATTAAATCTATCCTGGAACTTTAGTCTTTCAAGAGTAGCACATTATTATTTTAATTGCTGATGATTTTGTTTTTCAGTCAATGAACTCCAGTCATTGGGAAAACAACAGCGAGCAGGATAGAGCTCACAGAAACTTAGGAAAAGAGAGAATTGAATCAAGAATCAGAATATAACAACTCCCCTTGGTAAGTACAGAATGATACAGAACACACAAAAGGGCACCTCATCTCACCCAGAGAGGGTTATGGAGAATCAAAATGCAGAGACTCAGACTGAACTGAGCCAACTTGAATGGATACTCTTGGTGGGCAGAGTGGTAGAGGAAACCAAAGCTCTGAACACAAATTCCCTACCATATGCAGTAAGACAGGCTTTGAACATTGCCACCCAGGCACATGCCACCCAGTCCTCACCTGGGTCTTCCACACCTGAGAGCTGTGTATTTATTAGGACAGAATCTCCTTCTATATCACCTAACTCTTTCTCATTCATGTATTATCTCCAACCGTTGTCTCTCTTTTAGAGCAGGAGTGAAATTTTATCTCTCTTGCCACCTGCCAGAAACCCAGCACAAGAAAAGAGGCAAAAAAATCGTCTTCCTTATCCACCTCCACCCAAAATCATGTTTGAAAACAACATACAAGGTACATTAAACAGAGCCAATTATACACACAGCCTTGATATTTTATCTAGGAGTAATTGGTTGAATCTGATTATATAATTCTTTTAAGAATTAATAGAACTACTATAATATTTTACTGAAATATTCAATACATAGAAACATGAAGTTCAGGATCTTTTTTTTTTTTACTCTAAAAGAAAGTATTTTAGCTCTCTTTCTTTGAATTTGCATGCAGTTTTGGTCGTTTATTGCCAGTTACAGGCAGGATAGCAAAGGTGCTGAAACCCTGATGTGTTTTCAGATGCCAAAGCCAGATCCTGCTGGTCAGACCACCTCAGCCATCAAGGCTTGTTAGTGACATCACAAGGCCTGACTCACAGTAGGGTTAAAATCACCCACAGAGTCACACCGACTGGCCATCAACAGAAACGAAGCCAGAAAACTGCAGGATTGTAGCTCATGTGGGCCTCCTTCCACCATTTTTAAGTGAAGCAGCTAAAGGCTTGTCAGGTGAAATGACTTGCCAGGGTCACACAACCTTGAGTGGTAGAAGAGCAACTAGAGTTACTAGGTTAATCCAGGGACACTTTTGAGAGAATAGCTCAGTTATTTGGTCACTGGAAAGCTCTGCTGAGCTGGGAAAACAATCTCTCATCACTCACTGCTTTCCTCTAAAATCTACAGCCACATACCTGAGGTAAATTGGCCTAACAGAGCTTCTTCAGGCATGGTTGTCACCTTGTCTGAATAGCATGAGGTGATTCTCAGAAAAAGAAAACAAATGAGGAGTTTCTGGCTCAGTGCTAAGGAAAGCTGAAACCCATTCAACCCTCTGCTTTTCAGCCCTGCTGGTGTATCCTTTTAGCCATGATTGCTTCAACAAGCATTGCTGAACTGCATTAAGTCGAGATCAATCCAGCTCACAGTTCTGAGCCCACAAATGCATGTTTCATTGGATTTCAGACATGACTCACTAAATCAATTTTTTTTCTTCAAAAAAGTACAGCTAGAAAACAGAGGAGTCTTTTTCTGAGACACACAGACCAGCTGAGCCAAAAACTGATCCTCCTTTTCTAAAGATCACCTTCTCAATTCCACCCTGTACTGTGCCTTCTGTATTTCAGCAAGAGCCCTTGTAACAACAGTGGAAAAAGGAAATTCATCTTCCACCCCAGCTGTGGCTTTCAAAATGACTCCTGCCCCACCCCCAATTCTTCCTACAGTCCTTACTGTATCTCAAGAACACTTTGGGCAATGACTGGAAGAGAGATTTGAGAGAAAGGAGAGGAAAATGGAGTTAGAGTGGAAAGAGGAACAGAAGTAATGTTTACAAAATTTAGCCTTGAAAACGCTAATGGAATCAGAGGCAAAGCACTCCAAGGCCTTGAGCCTGCATTCCACTAAACTAGGAAGAATGTGGCCAGATGTGGGTGAAGGAGGCAGGTCAGGGGCTGGTCTACTCTAACAAGGGGAGGGATGCACCCTTGTTAAGCTGGAGCACCCTTACAGTGCGTGGAAGTCTCACCTTTCCTAAGACCGGCTAAGCGTATTTTAAAAGATTACCTAAGGACTTCCCTGGTGGTGCAGTGAATAAGAATCCTCCTGCCAATGTGGGGAACACGGGTTCAATCCCTGGTCTGGGATGATCCTACATGCCACAGAGCAACTAAGCCTGCAAGAGAAGCCATCACAATGAAAAGCTGGTGCACTACAACGAAGACCCCACTTGCCACAACTGGGGAAAGCCCATGTGCAGCAACGAAGACCCAGCACAGACAAAGATTACATAGGTCTCTATCTGAAGCAACCCAGCTACTATGCATTGGAATACCAAAAATTGGACAGGAACAGCTGTAGCTGTTTAATGAAACAAGCCACACACCATAGGGTACAAGCAGAAAACAACTGAATCTTTCATTTACTACCTATTCAAAGCTCATCCACAGACTCATTCTTCCCTGCCTATTGGATGAAATCTCTGGCAGATCCCTTTGTGGTTTTTTTTTTTTTTTTTTTTTTTCAGTTTGTTTTAGCTATAAGAACAGTTTTATTTGGGAAATAATTGTCCAGTCAAATATGAAAATCAAAACCCCAAGCTCTTCTTTAATTTAGAGTCCCTTTCCTTCTCTAGCACATTGCCGTTTTAAGGCCTAGAAACCAGGGGTGGGGCAGAGCAGGCCAGTTGGGCTGCTCTCTTTTCCCCAGCTTTGTTCTTCTAGTCCGCCTCTCAGTCATAGTCAAGGTGTTTGATCTTCCAGGACTGGGCTCAAGGGAGGAAGGCAGTAGGGGAAAAGACAATCTAAGCATGGCTGGGCTTTTTTTGTGTGTGTGTGATCTGACATTGGGCAAATATTGACCCTGCTCTTTATAAGTTGAGGCCCCTGGAGGGCAATATGGAGACTCCCTTCTGGTGACCTCTCACCAACGTTCCCTGGTACGGGTTCCAACCCTCTCAGCTCCCGGACCCCTAGAAGATTCCCTGAATTCCACTATGCTGTCACATCCATGTGGGCTTCCTAAACCAAGCCCAGGTCAGCTCCCCTCCACCACTGTCATTAGAGAGTCACACACTCCACAGCAAAATATGGGCTATTTTTTTGGTTCTGATATTGAAGAAGTGAGAAATGACTTCCGTGTAGTTTTGTGTGTATGTATGACAGCTAGGCACACAGCTCCTCAGAAACAAGTCAGACATCAGAAATGTGTCCCTTATGCCCCTTCAAATTCCACAGGAGAGTTAAAAATCCTATAAATGGACTTCTTGAAGCCCCTCTCTCCTGCTTGAGGTAGGGGCAGCATGGGTCATGGGAGAGCGAGTCGCAGCCCTCCGACAAGCTTTCTCCTGAAGTGTTCTGTCCATTTTTGCACCCCCCTCTTAGGTATCCTCCAGATAAAACTACAGAACTGATTTGGGTCTATTTCTTATGCCAGTCCTGCACAGG
The DNA here is from genome assembly GCA_007570785.1 of Antilocapra americana. Classification (NCBI taxonomy): domain Eukaryota; kingdom Metazoa; phylum Chordata; class Mammalia; order Artiodactyla; family Antilocapridae; genus Antilocapra; species Antilocapra americana. Next base: position 15,004,397 of record ML661896.1, read on the forward strand.
AGACCTGACACTCACTTTTAAATATGGGTTCTATAGTTTTGTTCTCAGGTTTTAAGTCCTCAGCAAAAGGGAGAGAAAAAAAAGTCCCATTCTGACAACTGATTACATAGTCATGGTGCTATCCTGTTGTCAGATGGATCTCTTCTTAAGCCAAGGTGGAGCAGAAAGAAGAAACCTTATATAACCAATCCTGTCTACTTACCTATGAGAGTCCTTGCTTTTGAAAGGGTTCCAAGCCCTATTATTTTAGACTGTACCATTACAGATGTCACAGGAAGCTTCGGGTACCTAATGGAATCTAATGGAATTTTCCCACTGCTTTTCCACCTTTAATTGCTAAGGACCAGAGCTGTAAACAAAGGCACAAAGCAACCCATGTTCTCAGTGCAGAGAACTGCCAGTAGATATGGCCTATCCAATGTCACATTCTCTCACCTTTCTCTCTCTCCTCCTCTCTGTCTGTCTGTCTCTCTCTCTCTCTCTCTCTCTCTCTCTCTCTCACACACACACACAGGAGCTGCCAAAACAACTTACCACAAACTCGGTAGCTTCAAACACACACATGTATTCTCTAACAGTTAGGAGGTCAGAAGCCCAGTATCATTTTCACTGAGCCAAAGTCAAAATGGAGGCAAAGCTGCACTCCTCCCAGAGGCAAGGGAGACTCTGCTTCCCGACCTTGTCTACCTTTGGGAGCTGCAGTCATTGAATTATGGCAGCTTCTTCCATCTTAAACACTAAAAAAATTATCTTACTTCAGTCATCACACCACCTCTATTTCCAGTCAAAGCTCCCTGTGTTCCCCCTTAAATGAACATTTGTGATTACCTTTAGGTCCCATGTGGATAATCCAGGTAGTCTCCACATCTCAGGATCCTTCATCACATCTTCAGAACCCCTTTCACCATATAAGGGCTATAAGGATTCAAGTTCAAGCTCCTGAGACTAAGACCTGGCTATCTGTGGGGACATTATTCAGCCTTCCAAAGGAATAATAATGTTCATGGAAAGAGAGCCTCCTCTTCCTGGCACTTGCCCCAAAGCCAAGTAAGACAGTCCTCCATAAAATCAGGCATCGCAGAAGATACTGTCAGCTGTCTCACTCCACAACCAAGCCCAAGCTATTGCTCTTCTGCTTGTTCAACTATAAAGGTTACAAAACTAAACACTCACTGTGCCAGCTCCCTCTGTAGCTAGAGACAGTCATGTGGCAGAGTGCCAGGCAGGAGAACCCAAGTGAAAATCTCATAAAGGTATCCTTCCCTTTCCTTGCCAGTCTTGAAGGTAGAATATGATAGCCAACACTACAGAAGCCACCTAGGAGGGAAAGTACAGGAGACTAGCAGAGGTGTTGGCCCTGACATGTCTGAGTCACTAAACCAATTCCAACCGCTAAGTACACTGGACAGGAAGTGACTGAGTGAGAGCACAGACTCTAGGTTTACGCTGACAGAGACAGACCCCAATCCCATTGCTCAACAGTTATGTGACCTTTTACAAATCACTCTGTACTTCATCACTCCCTTCTGTCATCGTGAAGATTATATATGAGATAATGCAAATGCCAGTACACCACAAGCACTTGACAAGTGTTAGCTGTGGTATTATTTTAACCTCACCCTATTCGAACATTGTACCAATTCCTTATTCAGAAAGGAATTTATGATTAATATCATCTTCTATCAAAACACATGGTCCAGAAACTTGAGTCCTATAGGCCTGACCATGGACAAAGGGAGCCAAAGAGTTCATGAAATCACAGAGGTCCTGCTGCCAGTAGCTGACCTGGAGGGACAGTAAGGTTTTCTGCCTGCAGCAGAGCAATGATACTGTTCTGCTGCCCACCCAACCATATGCTTAGAACAGCACCGAGACCTCCACGTGCCACCCAGAACACAATCGGGGTCCATGAAAACCCTCTATTATTTTTCCCCAGCCACAAACATATACTCACAGGAATGGGCTGAGAAAGTTCCTAGGAGGCAAGTCCAGTGCTGAATTTTCTTCTATTGCTCAGCATCTTGTTCAGCTCAGGACCTGAGCTGCTCTTACTATATATTATCCAAGAATTAGGACCAGAAAAACACAAGCAAGATGACTAGGTGATAAGGGTTATTAGAAGAAAGGTGTCATTCAGATGCTCTTCCTACTACTCATGGATTACCAAAGCAGGACCACAAGGATTCAAGGACTTAATTGCAAAAATAGAATGGGCACCAAGGGAAGGTAAGTGAAAAATCTAATTTTGGCCATTACAGTGATATCTCATTACTGGCCCATTTTGGTAAGATTTACCTGCAACACTCTAGAAATGTTTTCTCCCCTGAAATCCTGAACTGAGGCACAGTGGGGAAGTCAGTAAGCATTACAAAGAGTCCATGGGTTGGAGGCAAAATATAAACCCTGGGCATTGACCTGCAATGGGTGGGAGCCATCAGAGGTGGACAGTTGAAGGGATCAGGGGTCAAGAAGGGAAGAATGAGCAGAGGCTACAGTGGGGAAGGGCATGACAAGGGGACTACCTAGAAAAGACGGCCTGACTTGTAAGAAAGAAAACATTTTGATGTCAGGGGAAATAATCTTGGACAGATAGGGAGGGCCAGCTGAAAATAAGCAGTAAATTATAATTTTTTTTCACAGAAGTAAGACAGTCTGACATTCTGGGCATTTTTCATGTGGTCTTTGGGACTGCTGACATTTTGCTATGAGACCAAAAAGATGGCCAGAACTGGTGTGACTTCCTGAGTGCTGTGGGAAAGTTCCCATGACTCCAAACCAATACATCGGATTTCCAGGAACAGCAGAGCATGACTACTTAGCCATGGATCCAGAGAAATCTGAAACTATCTCACAACCATTCTCAGGAATGACATGACCCAAACACTCTTGGTTTTAAATATTGCAAAACCTTCCTTTTCCTATGAAGAGTTAATTCAGCATACACTCACTTCACCTGATCCCTGGTGCTTGGAAGGCAAAAGTGCTTCAGGTGGGGAAATAAAGATGCTACTAATAGAAAGTGCCTATGGAGGAGTGGCCTGGACGGTGCCTCATTTGATTTATCTTCAATAATAGCTTCTAGAAGAGACACTATGGTGAGAATGAATTACATCGTAGGTAATGTTTTGCTTCAAAGGACGCTTTGCCTCATTTTCCTGCTCCTTATACATGCTGCAAATGAGAAAGTACCCAGCTGACAACTTTCCTCCTGATTTATAGAGAAGGTCATTTAATCCCAAGTAAGCATTTTGCTCACCCATCTTCACCACTCCTTCCCCCACTCTCTTCATGTTTTTCAGCGTACCTTGAGATTCTCATCTGTACCTATGGCAGGAGCAACAGAAAGGTTCTAATAAATATTGCTCAAAGTGATTTGTTGGCATGAACATGCAAAATTTTGAGGGGAATAATTTAGGCTATATATTTACAACTCCTAATTACTTTGAATATAAATATGATGACACTATATATTTGTCATGCATATAGCTAGACTATTCATGGAATTAAATAGTAAATATATTTGTATCAATGATATTTTCATGTAGTATTCATGGCCTTGCCAAAAAAGAGCCTGGACTCTGCAAAATACAGCTATATTAGGGGAATATAACCCATTTTTCCTTGCTTGTTAACTTCAGATTTTAAACTACTTTCATTTAATTTTGGTTCAAGTTTAAAACCTGCATAAAATTATTAAATATAATTACTATATTTTTTAAAGTATATCCCTTTAAATGTAAATAATGACCTACTTTTCCTTCCAAGTTTTTAATGACATCATTTGCAGCTACCAGAGACACCCAAGGATAGAAAATAACAGAGTCTCAAGACAATTATCTTCCTTAGAGGCAGAATCCAAAAAAATAAAAACATCACCACCACCAGAGATATCAGAAAATAAATGAACAGAAACAAAGCTATTTACATCTCCTCAATAAAGGTGTATCACCAGAAAGCCAGAGCATAAATAAAAGCAGAGGAAAAACCCTTGCACTTGCCCTCAAAAAATTTTGCTGAAGTGTCCAGAACTACACCACTCTATAACAGTTTCTATATTAAAATAGTATATCACATCTGCCAAAAGACCAAGGTGAAAGCGGAAGGTCACTGGAGATCTTTACTGTTGTGTAATAGTTTGCCTGGTAACAGAGTTATCAAGAAGTGGGTCCTGCAATTGAGACCTGGAAGAAGAGGTCTGGCAATGTAGACCAGCATGGGTACCTGTCAGGTCGCAAGGAGGGACACCAGACCAGCCTAGGAAACTGGAAAAGCGCACGTTAAACCAAGTTTGCCATCAAACCTCAGTAAAGCCCCAGACCATTTGCAGCTCAACCCAGTGCTATTATTATTCCTCTTCAAATTCTAAAGGCTTATTTTCAATTCAAATGGCTATTCTCAAAATTAAATTGAGCTCATTTTGAAAGCCGAATTTCATGACACACTGCATTCCAAGACAATACTTCACCCTGTGCAAATGTGTTCCTTCTCCTGTGTTCCCTTGATCCAATTCCATCAAAACAGTTCACTTGTGCAATTCTATTAAGACCATTATTTGTCTTACATTTGACATATCCACTTGGCTTGTATATTAGCTAACCTGGGGGGAAGAAACCTTCCCCGAAGGTATTCCTGCCTGCTATAATAAATTGTTTCAGATTTCTCTTTGATATCTGCTCTGATATTGTGTTCCTTTGGACCTCAGAATATCTTGTGATTTCTGGAGTCATTTTACCCTTCATAATAATGCAGTTGCTTGGTATCAGAACAAATCTCTATAGATTTCTAAAAATAAGTTCACTTTTGCATTCACTGAGTTATGCTAATTCCCTAGCACCTGAGAATTTTGGTTGTTCTCCAAGAAATGATCATCTATCATGTTTAACTTGCTTTTCAGATATTTTCCATGTTAAAAATATATGAGTCTACTTTCCCAGCCATGGCAGAATCATCACTTTGCTTCAGGTACCTAATTGCCATAGTGAGTATCTTCAGACTGCAGAGTAGACCACAACATGTTCTGGCATCCCTTTTTCCCAAGTGTGAGCCTGAAAGTGGGGTGATACTTTGTTGAAATACACCCTTGCCACATTCCTCATATTGAATGACAATGGTCTTCAAAGTAAGGTATGGCTACTCCTGAGGGTACCACAAAGACATTCTAAGGAGTGTGAGGTTGATGAGTAGATCCTCAACTTCTCTGTGTACATTCCTAAGACTGTTCTTGAGGCAGACAGTTCTGGAGGTCACACTGGTCCTCACCCGTTTCACAATATACCTTTTGTTACTTAACAAAAGAGAAATATCCTTGGAAAATCTTATCTTGGCACAACAAAGGAACAGGATGAATGTTCTTTTAAGCCAGCCATTTTAACAATCTTCCCAATCCACTTTCATCATGGGATGGATTCCCAATAAAATTCTACTTTTGTGCATAATAACTGATCATAATTTATAGTTAATGCATATTGTTTGGTCTACAATTGCTGTTGTTTAATCACCAAGTTGTGTCCAACTCTGTGACCCCATGGACTGCAGCAGGCCAAGCCTCCAAGTCCCTCTCCATCTCCCTGAGTTTGCCCAAGTTCATGTCCATGGACCTATATTTTAGACCGTACTGTTACAGATAGGCTATAAATATCACCACACACACACACACACACACACACACACACACACTACCCAGTAGGGTCAGGTTTCTGAGCTCTTATGACTGTGAGGAGAGCAGATACTTAAATAAAAGCCAGTCGACTGAAATTGAACAGTGAAAAGAAACAGGTAAATTAAGCACATTGGTTCTTAACTGAACTGTCTTTTAGGAAATTAAACTAGTAATAATCTAAAAGAAATATATTCACACTTTAGAGCTACAGGTCTATCAGTCAGTTCAGTCACTCAGTTGTGTCCGACTCTTTGTGACCCCATGGACTGCAGCTCACCAGGCTTCTCTGTCCATCACCAACTCCTGGAGCTTGCCCATACTCATGTCTATCAAGTCAGTAATGCCATCCAATCATCTTATTCTCTGTCATCCCCTTTTCCTCCTTACTTCAATCTTTCCCAACATTAAGGTGTTTTCCAATGAGTCAGGCTTTCACATCAGGTAGCCAAAGTATTCTAGTTTCAGCATCAGTCCTTTCAATACACATTCAGGACTGATCTCCAGGATTGATTGGTTTGATCTCCTTGTAGTCCAAGGGACTCTCAAGAGTCTTCTTCAAAACCATGGTTCAAAAGCATCAATTCTTCTGCGCTCAGCTTTCTTCACCATCCAACTCTCACATCCATACATGACTACTGGAAAAACCATAGCCTTGACTAGATGGACCTTTGTTGGCAAAGTAAATCTCTGCTTTTTAATATGCTGTCTAGGTTGGTCATAGCTTTTCTTCCAAGGAGCAAGTGTCTTTTAATTTCACAACTGGAGTCACCATCTGCAGTGACTTTGGAGCCCAAGAAAATAAAGTCTGTAATTGTTTCCACATCTACTTGCCATGAAGTGACGGGACCAGATACCATGATCTTAGTTTTTTGAATGTTGAGTTTTAAGTCAACTTTTTCACTTTCTTCTTTTACTTTCATCAAAAGGCTCTTTAGTACCTCTTCACTTTCTGCCATAAGGGTGATGTCATCTGCATATCTGAAATTATTTATATTTCTCCTGGTAATCTTGATTCCAGCTTGTGTTTCATCCAGCCTGGCATTTCACATGATGTACTGTGCATATAAGTTAAATAAGCATGGTGACAATATACAGCCTTGATGTACTCCTTTCCCAATTTGAAACCAGTGTGTTGTTTCATGTCCAGTTCTAACTGTTGCTTCCTGACCTGCATATATATTTCTCAAGAGGCAGGTCAGGTGGTCTGGTATTCCTATCTCTTTCAGAATGTTCCACAGTTTGTTGTGATCCATACAATCAAAGGTTTGGGTACAGTCAATAAAGCAGAAGTATATTTTTTCTGGAATTATCTTCCTTTTTTTATGATTCAATGGATGTTGGTAATTTGATCTCTGATTCCTCTGCCTTCTCTAAATCCAGCTTGAACATCTGGAAGTTCTCAGTTCACATACTGCTGAAGCCTAGCTTGGAGAATTTTGAGCATTACTTTGCTAGCGTGTGAGATGAGTGCAATTTTGTGGTAGTTTGAACATTCTTTAGCATTGTCTTTCTTTGGGATTGGAATGAAAACTGATCTTTTCCAGTCCTGTGGCCACTGATGAGTTTTCCAAAATTGCTGGCCACAAGAGTATAGGAAATTTTTAAAGTTAAATTCATGTAGTTATTTCTGTACTAGAGAAAAATAATGAGGTTGAAGACTTTCAAACATAACAATATGTTATATTAGATTACATTTCAGTTTAGGAAGTGAAATAGAAATCTGATCACTAGGACAAGAAGAAATGATGCAAGATTTTCTGCTGTTAAAGAGTTTCTTCATGCATTTTTGAACAAGATGATAGTGAAAATCAAATTATTATGGAATTTACATTTATTGGATACATTTAAAAGAGCCATCTGAAAGTTTTGTTTTTAAGATATCAGCATTTACCAAATACTGAAAATTATATCCATTGGAATATTTGAATATAGAATGAAAAATTTTAAGTGATAACTTAAAAATGTGAAAGGTAGTAAATATGTGATCTGCAGAGTATTGTCATGTACTAGCTAGTATCTGAGAGACAGACACAGAGAGATAGAGACAGAGAGAAAAGAGCTTACAAGCTTTATTCCTACAAGATGAGTAAAAAGCCATCTCTAACATCCACCAAGAGGCTGAAATATTGTGGCCTGTTAGTCTAGAAAGATTAAATAATCTTACATTGGTATTTTTGTGTCAAATAATCCAACAGAAATATAAATAAAACTTGAAAAAAAAGCTATCTAGTCAAATTCCACTTATTACATTCAAGTCAGTGGATCCAAAGTAACACAATTCATTGTTGGCTTAGACCCCTGTAGTTCTGACAACAGCCGTGAGGGCTCCACACTAAGAGAACAGTAAACAGGCCAGAGGAGAGTGGAAACCAACCGAGACACCAAAATCACAAAGGAGAAATGTAACTAGGAACTTCTGCACATTAGGCTATTAAAAGATGTCAAGCGATAATATTTGCTACTGAGCAGGGATAAATCTGACAGTCTGGCTTCCTTTATTTCTGGACATCTCAGCTTAGCTGTGTGACCCCCATGGTGGAATCCTGAGCATGTTAATTCATGCGAACTGGGCCAGTCCTAGGGGTGTATTCCTCCCTCCCCCAAACTCAGACTCATTTGGGTCAACATGCCATCCTTAACCCTTCTCACTCCTCTCTCTCTTTCTTTTCTCCCTGGGGATGATCTGAGGTCTGGGGTGCTGGCATCAGGAAGAATAAGACATCTTGCCCATAAGAATTCTCTGCCCTCATTGGCCTCCACTGAGATGTAATTCACCTCATCTGGGACTGCATATTCTATGCATCCAGCGTGAAGTCTGCAATCCTGCATGGTCTCAGATGGCCAGGCCCTGCTCTCTGAGTCCTTCTCAGTCTAAGGCAGAACTAGACAAACTTGTATCATCTAACACCAGGGAACATAGAACATGGCCTGAATTCACCAGGACTTACACTTCAGGTAGGGATTGTTTTAACCATTCTTTTAACTTCTGTAAATCAATGCTGTAACATCTACAAGATGGCTAGTAACTATTCCCAAATAAACCATGGCTCCCCCCACAACATGTGGAAACTTTGATAAGTGTGAAAGTGTTCATCACTCAGTCGCATCTGACTCTCTGCAACCCTATGGATTGTAGCCCACCAGGCTTCTCTGTTCATGGAATTTTCCAGGTAAGAATACTGGATTGGGTTGCTATTCACCTCTCCAGAGGATCTTCCCAACCCAGGGGTCAAACCTGGGTCTGATCTACATTGCAGGCAGATTCTTTACTGTCTGAGCCAGCCCCAAATAATATATTTTAAAAATCACAGTGAACATGAATTTCATGAGGGCCACTTTCAAATGTAGGTGGCCAATCTTAAGACTGCCTCTCCTTCCTCCCTATTCCTTCCCATGGAAACTACAGTTCTGCTCCCTCACTCTACCTCAAGAAAGACCTCAATGCTTCCCCTGAGTGTTCCTGTGTGGTTTGGTATGTTCTCTCCAGGGAACAACAAAATTGTAAAATTCTCCTTTCTTTTTTATGATCTGCAACTGGCCTCACCCTACCTCACCCAAGGAAATATGGTTAAAACAGAGATGGGGTCAGGTTTCCCAGGTCCCATGGCTGTGAGGAGAGTAGATACCTAAAGAAAATGGAGGTTTCATAAGGAAAGATATGGTGTGGGACAAAGGAGTTAAGGTGTAGAACTGGCACACAGCGTCCAGTTCAAGTAGCAGGGAACTAAGGCAGAGACAAGTTTAACATTCTTTATGTGCTGTTAGGAAGACAAAAGAAAAGCCTGTCAACTAAAATTAAATAGTGAAAAGAAACAGGTAAATTAAGCAAATTGGCTGTTCACCGAATTGTCTTCTAGCAAATTAACCTAGAATGGACAAAATTGGTAATAAGGAAGGAATGGAATTTAATGAAGGTTTAGCAATTGTCCCTGGGGGATGACCTAACAATTGCAAACATTGGATGTCATTGTAAACAAGCCTTTTAAAGATCACTTTTAAAGGAATACAGTAAGTGGTTAGAGTGTGGCAATCATAAATACATACTCACAGGACAAGTGAAAATAAAAACTGTTCTAATGTTACACAAATGGATTCCAGTGGCTTGGGATAAATTTCCAGTGACAGCATCATGCATGATTCAAAAAGCGCTGTATCTCAAACAACTTAGATAAAAGTGAAGGTGACAAGCCTCACAGAACTGCATTAGAGAATTCAAAGAGTAGCTTTAGTGATGATGAAGACACGATGTCAAAGATGAATGTGAAGAGCATGGAAAAAAATGAAAGTAGAAAAAACATATCTCTAAATTCACATTATATTACTTAATATGATTTTAAACATGTAGTACATGGAAATTAAATATAATAACCATATTATTGACTGTTTCATATATATCTCTTAAAGTTTACTGATTCATGTTTCAAAAAAAAATTTTTGATCTTCTCACTGAGAAAATAGAGAATTGAAGTCACTTGACAGGTGGATGTTTACAGCAAGAGATACACAGGAAATGGCCACAGTCTTAAAAGCTTGTATAACAGAGCATATGATGTGACCCTGAAAGCCAGGAAGACTGCTCTGGAGAAACACTGTTTAAGCTGCTGTCAAGATAAAGGGGGAGGTAGGGGAGGAAGGGTGTTCCAGATCAAGTCACACACAGGTACAGAATCTCCAGGGCTGAAAAAAAATGCTGAAACCCTGAAAAAACACTGTGGTTGATCAGAGGGAATAAAGGAAAATGTTGAGCAAGATGTGGCTGGAGAGTCAAAAGGGACCCGATGCACAGCCTGGAAGGGATGCTAATCACTTTGTTTCCATCTAAGAGTGAAATGAAGCCAAATAAAGAGGCAGCTATTGCAGTAATCCAAACAAGAGATGTTGGCATCTCCACAAGCAATGGCCAGATCCCAGGTCACAGAGACCCCTGCAGACCATGGCAAGATTTCACAGATTTTGGTTTTGATTTGGTTTTGTGCTTTGTTTTGCTAAAGTACAATGGAAAAAATTGTAAATACAAGAGCAAAATGATCTTTTAAGATATTTCTACAATAACAATCTAGTTGCTGAAATGAATAGTGAAATAGCAAGAATTTTAAAAGGGAGGAAGGACAATTGGGTGGTAATTATCCTGATCCTATAGTACATGTGAGAGCTTGGTCATGGTGATAGCAGTGGAAATGAAAACAAGTAAACACACTGACAAAAGTGAGGGAGTTTCAGAGATTTCTGCCAGGCTTCTGTATTACCAGGATGCTGGTATATTTCACTGTGGTGGAAAACAGTGATAAAGAACCAGCTTTGAGGTGGAGAAAAGCACAGGACTGGACACAGCATGAATGAGGTAGAGTCCCACTTGAGCGCATTTTTCTTTCAATGGCAAAATTGACAACATCATGTTCATGCCATGGATATTTCAGGCATGGAAACTTTCATGTTCCACTTGTTATATAAACAAAGGAAAGTTCTAGGATACATTGCAGAATCACCCAATTTGCTCCATGGAATACGGAAATTGGAATGATGGTTACTTGACCTGCTTTGGAAAAAAGAGGTCTGCACAGTGCATGGAAGGAAGCATGTGGTTGGTCAAAGAGGACCTCCTTAATCTCTTAATGACCTAAAATACCTTTTTTTTTTTTCTTCAGAAAAGAGAAGTCTGGTTTTTAATATATAAATCTGGTATAAAAGAAGGAAGTTTTCGTGTTTGTCACCCATTCTAATGGCTTTCCGTTAAGTCCAATACTCCTACTCCATTCAGAATATTGTAAGAAGGGTGCTGGGGATAAATGGAGAAGGTCTTTGTCTACGACATGGGGGCCACAGGCAGTCAGTCAGCACTAACACCAGGGGCCAGTACCTACTCAGAACCCCAGGCTATATAAATAATACAGGTGCTGAGCAGACAAATCCCAATATGGAGAAACACATGGATTTGGGTAAATGCCCTTTCTGTGGGAGAAGGAAGAGACAAAGGTTTCTGACATACTCAGCAAACAGGGAGTTAAGTTTTCTGGGCCATCTTCCCTAAAGTGTGGGTAGTGTGAGAGTCTGGGAGGTCACCATGGATACATCTGGCTGCATCTGCCTGAGTTATTTGTATTGAACAGATTGCTACAGGGTGTTTTTTTCTGGTCTCATTATGTGTGTGTAATGCCAATTAAATAACAGGAATGAAAATTAAAAAGGAAAATATCTGCCCCTGCTGGGTATAATCTCATTAGTGCAAAGTCAAATGATTAGTCCTAAAAAGGGCTCCAAAAGGCAGCAAAGACAGCATTAAAGTTGCAAGTATCTTTTGCATCGCAATGAGAAAATGAATCAGAATTGGTCACTGTGTTGAAAACACCAGAGCCATGCCTATAATAAGACCGGTTGTGTTACGGGTTGAGTACCACTGTATCTTTATCTAAATGAACAGCAGGAAATTACCATGATACATCCCAAATTTCAAATTCATAGCATAAAATGACTGTGCCAAGCATTTAAGGGGAGGTGACGTGTTTCCCTGAGTTGACTGTGACACCTGATAGGTGTTTTCTTTACAGTACTTGATGACTTACATAATATTCAAGCATCAGACTTTTTTCTAATTAACCAATCCAGCCAGCTATAAATTTTCCAGCAGCACTGGGTGGCTCTCAGAGAAAAATTCAGATTGGGAAGGTCTGTCCTTTTTAAGCCCCAGAGTGCACTTAAAATGAAGGGCCTGAGCAGCTGGAAAGGACACCAGCAGGCAGCTGGTCTCCAGCTAAGCCTCAGAAGGAACACCCAATTTTCCCCTTTTTCAGAAAGTTTAAGAAATATCAGTGACAGCTGTTTTGAAGCAAGATGATTCAAGAGGAAGATTTGGAATGATGGGCTACACAAAAAATGGCCTAGCCCAGATAAGTCTCCTCAGGGACACAAGGGCAGGTTGCTTCACTTTTAAAGTCTCACACCTTAATCCCTTTTACCGTCACTCTGAAAAGCAGAAAAAAAGAGGAATCATGACAATAGTTCATATGGAAAAGTGAGGCACAGTACAGACCCCAGCCAAACTGATCACCTGTAGTAACTGCCCACACTGAGCTCACCAGTCCAAGAAAGCCAGGCACACACATGCAAACATTCGTCTAGAAAAACCTCTACTTGGGATAAAGCATGGACACCATGCCTTGACAGGGTCATGAAAAATGACTTTGCATACCCAGGATACAGAAAATCAGACATCTTCCTATCCCTTGACCTGTGAAAAGTAATCTTCCCAATTGAATAACCTTTTATAGGGATCCAGAGTTAGGCCTCAGTGCACCTCTGGATTTTCTATAATTATTATGCAAAATTTTGTGTTATGTTAAATTCATAAGAAACACTTTCATCAGATTGTCCACCTCTGAAAACTGTGAGGAGTTAAGAATCCTGATTTCTACAGATGAAGGGATCTACACTTATTTTGGAAAAGCTAAGTAGAACATCGAAACTGTCTACCTTAGTGCAGAATTAGGACTAATAAAGAGAGAGGGCCCTGTGTGAGACATCAAGGTGTTCCACCAAAGTTGGAACACCATCAGCTGGGGTTCACTCTCAAGGGGAGGTGATGCTCTGCAAAGAGAGGATCACAGTATTTTGGACTTAGGTAGATGTAGGTTTACCAATATTAACCATGTGATTTTGGCTGAGGTATTTCACATCTCTGAAGTCTAGTTTATCCCTCCTTTAAATGAAATAATAAAAATAGGGACAAATGAAAATAACCAGCCCAATTGCTTAGTATTGTTCCAAAGATTCAGTGATATAATATAGGTTAAATTCCTGGCAAATAGAAGATCCTCTGTAAAAGTTGTTTCACTTACCCCTCCCCTGTTTCAGAGTCTTGAGAAAAGATAATAAGAACAAAAAGAAAGGAAAGAAGGGAGGGAGGAAAGGGAGAAGGGGAGAAGGAGGAAGCAGGGAAGAAGGAAGGCAAGAAGGGGAGAAGGAAAGAGAGAAAGAAAATTTTTGACTTGCCCTTGGCCTGCAAAAATTACAAGGAATTGGAAGAAGAGGGGCACCATGAAGCCTGACAAGAGATCTGAGAAAAAACAGAGAGATTTCACAGAATCAACCAAGCAGTGGACAGAGGTTCAGACACCCTTGGACCAGCCCTAGCAGATAGCAACCTAGACGGCAACGTTGGGATGCCTAGTTCAGCACTCTTTCAATGATTTCTCACTCATTCCTGCTCACACACATCTTATTGCTTCATGCTTGCACTCTGCCCCTCTCCATTTAATTATAAGGCTAAAAACAGTTTGCAATTAAATGAATAGATCTATTAGCTCTAAACAACAAAAGGTAATGTACCTGTATAAAATAATATCCGTATCACGAACCAAAATGAATGAGTCAGCAAAGAGGTTTTTAGCACCAGTAAATCATGCCATGTGGAATGATCAATGCTCAGTGAGCGAAGCACTGTGAGGAGAGAACTCTGTGCTGGGAGACAGGTCATGTACCCTTCTTCCTCATCACAAGTGGGAGGCCAGCAGTAATCTAGTATAGTACTTTCCAACATATCCTACTTCCTGCGACCCAGATTCCTTAGGATGGTTCTGCATTTAAATTACACAGTGTGATAGTTCCCTTGAATCCTTGCCAAAGCAGTGAAAGCGAGAAGATCCTTGACATTGGGCCTCACGACAGTTGAAAGCCAAGAGGCTGAACCTGAGAGGGTCTGATGACGAGAAAAGGTCATCTTGACCAGGGGCAAGAGATGATACAGAACATGACCAACAGCTCTGGCTCCGTGGCTTCTAAAGAGAGTAAGCACTGAGACTCAGGCCAAGAGCATGTCTTCACACACTCTTTGGGTGTATTTATTGTTCTTTGTCAAGATAACTAACACACAATGAGGTAATTTATAAAGCTTTTTAATTAATTTATTTTTAATTGAAGGATAACTGCTTTACAATATTGCATTGGTTTCTACCAAATATCAACATGAATCAGCCATAGGTTTACCCATGCGTGTTCCCTCTCACTCAAACATCCATAAAGCTTTTTAAAAAAAACAAAGGTACAGTTCTCCATTTCCTTCCTCTTTCCATATTTTGAAGATGATTTTTCTTCTAATCTGCACATGTACATGTACTTTTATTTAATCTTCACATCTCATTAAATATTCCTACTGAAAACAATTAAATGGCCCATCGGTAGGCTAATAGATAAGTTGGGTTTTATATATAAAATGTATAAATACTCACAAATACATACATATATATATATATAAGAATCTATATATACTTGCTATATACATAAGACATATGGGCTTCCCTGGTGGCTCAGATGGTAAAGAATCTACCTGTAATGCAGGAGACCTGGGTTCAATCCCTGGATCTGGAAGATCCCCTGGAGGAGGAAATGGTAACCCACTCCAGTATTCTTGCCTGGAGAATCCCATGGACAGTGGAGCCTGGTGGGCCTTCATGTCATAAAGAGTCAGACATGACTGAGTGACTAACACATACACACGTCTATCTACATATACATATATGTATATATTTATTCAGAGCAACAACAACCATCACAAGAAAACTAATAGCTAAGGCGCCTAAACTTATTAGAAACACATAAATGTTACTCACATTCTTTCCTAAATATTTATCGATCATTACCTCTCCCAGCTCATACAAATGCATGGATACATGCCTTTCCTAGAATTAAAGTGACCCCAAGGTAGCCAAAATGAGCAAAGTTGTTTATTCCTCTGGTGACTATCAGAGAATGAAGACCAGAGAAAAACAGAGCCTGAGAAGGTTTGGATGAACTAGAGAAGTAGGAGTCTGAAAGCACTGGACTCACCAAGAACTGGGGTGGAGACACAGGGCAGGGTGGTGGGCAGGCTCTGAGCCCTCCGTTTCCTCTTGGCTCGTGTAAAGCTGACAGAAACCACAAACTAAGGGGGAAAGGGTGGAGAACAGCCCTATTCTCTGTTGCTGTTGTTGTTCAGTTGCTCAGTCATGTCCGACTCTTTGCAACCCCATGGACTACATACAGCCCACCAGGCTCCTCTGTCCTTCACTGTCTCCCAGAGTTTGCCCGAATTCATGTCTACTGAGTTGGTGATGCTATCTAACCATCTCTTCCTCTGCTGCCCCTTCTCTGGCTCCATAATAACTCAGCGTAGGCACCATGTTTTACCCCCCTTCCTCAGGCTGCCCAATCTTGGTACTCTGGCATACTTGGATATTTTCTACCAACTAAAACAGAGATATGCATCATCTTAAGTTTTGTTTTGCTTTGTTTTGTTTCCAACACAATACTCAGAAAGTTCCTGCTGAATCTATTCTGGTGCCTGACACGGGGGAATTTGACATGTAATGCTTTCTGATTTGGAAATAAATATTCTGAAGGTAAATGAATATTTTCTCCCTTACACATAGAAGGGTGGTAAGAAAATATTGACGTCCTGGTGTGATGGGAGTTAGCTCTTGTATTAGAACCCTCTGACAGATCAGTTCAATGACCCTCTATGTTGAGCCAAAGAGGATCCTTGAGACCCTGTGTTAGATTTTTCAATGGAAATTCCACCCTCAGCAAACCCACCACAGATTTGCCTCCAACAAGAAACTGATTGTGACACATTTGTTCAGCCAAGTGGTAACAGAGAACAATGAGGTCTCTGTACACAACTGTGAAACGACCCTCCAGGAAACGCCAGCACAGCTGGAGGACTTAGACCTCTAATCAATACTTTGAATCCTTCTTGGTAATAGGGAATAACTTACATACAAAGTAAGTAAAGGGAAATTTATCCAATGTGTAGCATTTGGGGAAGAAGCAGAGGTCTTGGGAATGAGCCTCCATCTTCATGTAAAGAATCATAGTCATTCCACTGATACTAAAAATATTTCTGGGGTATCAAGTCAAGCAGCCACTGACAGACATGAAATTTGGTGATCCATATATCAGAAAATGGGATGGCTAGAGTTTGAAATAAAGACAATGTCAACACAAGTACTTTTTGAGCATTTGCTCTAAAGAGGGAATACTCAGGGCTATTTCCAAAAGGTTAAATATGTACCAGATAAACTACCTTAGTTACTGCTGACTTACTTAATTCTCACAACTTCATGCGGTGGACCTTTCAAGGCACAAGAGAGGTTAAATAACTTGGCCAAGATCATACAGCTAGTAAGCATCAGGGCCAAGATTCAAAGCCAATCTATCAATTTGATTCCAGAGGTTTGCTTTTATCTACTATCCTATTTGGGGGTCATTTAGTAATACCAAACTTGCATTCAGAGCCTATTGGCATGCTGTTTATAACTCTCAAGTAATTCTTTCAGAGGATAAACTGTGAGTAACTTGAAAGAAACTACTTTTTAAAAAGTCCTGTTTATTCTTCCCAGGAGCACCATCTTCTAGAAGAGGAATATTGGAAATAATCATACTTCAGACACCTGAAGCAATCAGGCCTCAGAATGTAATACTATTAAACAATCTCAACTTGGGTTAGTACTCAAACATTGAGTGCTTCATTATCAGAAACATTAGCCTCTGTATAACCTTCTTTGGAACAATATGAACATTTTTCCCCTGGAAGTATATCATATTTAACATATATCAAACATAGCCCCATTTTATCCTACATTCCTTTCATCTGCAACAATCATCTTGAAATAGAAAAGGCATGTGCTCACTAGGGAACTGCAGAAAATTAATCCCCAGCAAATATTGTCAATGACTGTCACTCACTTTCTCCCTCAAAGATGGTTCTGTTGTTGCCCAGACACATCATTAGGCATTGCTGTGAAAGGAGATAGAGAACGCATTCCTATTCTGCAGGACTTGAGTCTAAAGGGAAATCAGTCTTGCTTAGTATTGTCATAGCTGTATAACTAACTGCCCTTAAAATCCAGCTGTGAGTCATGTTCCTACATGTAGTTACATGCGACCCACGTCTTTTCTGAGCTGAACACACGAATACGCTTCTCCTCTGGCTTGTTGAGCTGCTCACAGGTACTGTCATTTTTCCCACTTCAGTTAGTTTGCTTCACAGACAGCACTGTCTTTGATCAGACTCAGTCACTGCTAGATAGATTCCCCTTGAAGGCAGGAAACCTACAGTTTATTTCGTGTATCCTATGATGCTGATACGTAATTACTATGTAATCAATAGCTAATGACTGAATGAGTAAATTACACCAACCATGGGTCAATAACCTATCATTTCTTTCTAAAAGCCCATGACTATGCTGCAAATCTGTTATGCTGTAATACATCCCTACATTTTTCTTATCCAGTGATTTCTTGCTAGGCATAATACAAGGGGTACAAAGTGCCTCATTTCAGCCTGTTGTGTGACAGCTTGCTTAAAAATATCACCCAGGAGCAAACAAGAGAAGATAGTCATCTGATTATATAATTTTTTTATAATGACCACCCTAACCCAGTTATTCCAGCTTTGGCCTCCAAAATGTGAGTTCAATTTCTATTCAAGTTAAAATCCCCTGAATTGACCAGGCAAGAACACAAAATCACAAGGGAACTAAATCCTCAGCATTGACCGACAGTCTTGGCTACCAACCTGAGAAAATCAACTCTGACGGCAAGGGTTTCAGGGTACCCATGAGAGAGCCTGGGAGGCAGATGGGACACTGTAGGAGGGAGAGGCAATCGTAAAGGAGGGGCACTTGGCACACAAGGAACAGATGGACCTGGACGCTCTCCATCTTCCCTATTTGTTCAGGCGAGTGCACAGAATTTTGTCGTCTCATCAGGACGCTCAGAGCTCCTGATCATCACAGAGGGTATATTAAACTGTTTTGCTCCTTTGCTAAAAATAATGGATTGCACTCAATAACAGGCACCAAAAAATGGCAGGGGTTTTGATTTAATATAAAAGAATTGTTGTCATGGCTATCACCCAAGTATTAATTGGTTATCTACAAACAAAGCCCAGAATTTCCATCATTCCCCAAACACTCATTATGTCGTAACTACAAACCCAAATACAATTTGGGTCAGTAAAATTTGCCTAAGTACAAAATACACACATTGAGAGCTGATTTTCTAATTTTTTCTAAAACTCAACATTATGTTCATTTTCTGGGAGATTAGATTTCATACATGCAATAAATTATTGAGAAGCATTCTTTACCATTCTCAGAATTCAGGATGAAATGAAAGCAAAAAATTACTGACTATACACTTTTGTTTCTAGCCCTATTCCACCCAACAAAAGTACTACGAAATACAAAGGGACACAGTTGGATATTATGCCATCACCAGTTTTTTATATCAGGCAAGCCTCAAAAATATCCATCTGGACTTGACCAAAATACTTGCCAACAACATACACACCATTTGGAGGATCTAATGCAAGTGTATTGGCCTTAGTGAGTAGGGAAAGCGTCATTCAGTCAGAGAGCCTCCTTTTCCTACTCCCATGTCTACAACAAAATAGGGAAAATCACCTGAGACAAGAACTACATCTGTGTCTGGACTCTTCAGGATGGATCCAGAGAGGAACATTGATCCCACTTTGCGACCAAGAGTGGCAGTAACTCACCTAACAATACTGCCAGCAAGAGGAAAGCTTAACACTTAATTACCAGGCTGGCTTCTGAACCTAAGGGGAATCTTAATAGACAGAACTAATTAAAATCAATACTCATATGGTAATTGTGAGAGGAACAAAAAGCTCAAGATAAATTTTTAAATGGAGGAAAATGAACAAACTCATTTCTTCATGCCAGCCTTGCTGCCTGGCTCATCGGGAAGTACAAGGTAACAGGGAGTCTTTCTGGGACGATCTAAGCAAGTGATAGGAAAGAAAGCACACACAAGAAGCCCACCAAAAGGATTTCCTAAGCCTTGGTTAGTGTGATCTGAAGTGTCAGTAAAACAACATTTGCAAAGATAGGACCACTCTAACCTTAAGTGTTTTAATGACGGAAGTAGAAAAATTTGACTTTGGGAAATTTAATTCAATTTCTCTGGGCCCCAGTTTTTTCATCTATAAAATAAGAGGTAGGGGGTGGGAAACAGTTGATCTCTGAGACCCCTTCAGTTGTGTGATTCTGGAATATTATATTTCAGAGATGCAGACGGGAGCCTAGAACATACATTCAAGCACACAGATGCAAAAAAAATTAAAAAATGGCCATCTCTTTTTTAAAAAATAATGTCTCTTGCTCTGATTCTCCTTGGGAACAGTGGAGGAGAAGTGCATGGTGGTCTTCATTAATAGCTCCCCCTGCTTCATACTAATGTGTGACCTTCAAGAAAAACATAGAGTTTGGTTTTGTTTTCAAAACTATCTTCCATAAAGTTATAAACGGAGTCTTGGGGCTTCCCAGGTGACTCACTGGTGAAGAATCCACCTGTCAATGCAGGAGCTGCTGCTGCTGCTGCTGCTAAGTCACTTCCGTCATGTCCGATGCTGTGCGACCCCATAGATGCAGTTTCATTTCCTGAGTTGGGAAGATCTCCTGGAGAAGGAAATGGCAACCCACTCTACTTTTCTTGCCTGGGAAATCCCACGGACTGAGGAGCCTGGTGGGCTACAGTCCATGAAGCTTCAAAAGAGTCGGACACGACTTAGTGACAAAACAACAACAGATACAGAATCTTAAACCTGGGGCCCCAAACTTGATTTTAATAATACATTCTGGTTTCTCTCCAGACTATTACAGCACCACTCACTGTAGGACAGATTCTGGTAAAAGGCACATCTTCCTAATGCAGCAAAATTGTCCTAGCACAAGATTCCAGTGTAGTTGAAATAACATTTCAGTTCTTTTCCTTTGCAGTTTAATAATATATACTAATGCCAGACAAGCACAGTTTTACATGATCATATACCAAGATTGTAAATTAATCTGGCACATACTAGATGTGAGTGGCAGAAGAGAAAGAAATATTTTTATTCCACTATGTATCTTTTAATTGTTAATTTTTTAATTGGCCTACACATTCAGGTAAAACATATGGTTTGGTTTCGTCACTAAGTCGTGCATGACTCTTGTGATCCCATGGACTATAGTCCACCAGGCTCCTCTCTCCACGGGATTTTTCAGGCAAAAATACTGGAGTGGGCTGTCATTTCCTTCTTCAGGTGATCTCCCGGACTGAAGAATCAAATCTAGGTCTCCTGCATTGCAGGTGGATTCCCTCATTGCCAGCAGATTCCTGCAATTTCTGATTCTTTACTGAACCAACCGAGCTGCAAGAGAAGCCCTAAAACATTTGGATAACTAAAAGAAAAGGTGAAAACTCTTGAGTATCTACTGTATAGCACAGGGAACTATACTAAATATTTTGGAATAACCTATAAGGGAAGAGAATATGAAAAAGAATACACATATATATCACTGAATTGCTGTTCTGTACACATGAAACAAAAACGATATTATAAATCAACTATACTTCAATCAAAAAAATAAAAAGAAACACAGTGAAAAGTTAAGTTTCCTTCACACCCCTGGCCCCAAATATCCAGGCACTGGATATGTCCCCAGGGTCAGTCATTGTCATAAACTCCTTATGTGGCCTTCTAGAGATACAAATGATGAGTGTATATATAGGACTCCTTTTTTTAAGCACACTGGCAGGCGGGTTCTTTACCACTAGGGTCACCTGGGAAGCCCCAGAAGGACATATATTAGCATATTTTACCATTGCTTTATATCTTCTTCTTCTTCTTCATTTCTTTCTGGCTGTGTTGGGCCATCCATCAATGCTGCACAGGCTTTTTTCTAGTTGCAGAAAGAGGGTTCTGCTCTCTAGTTGCGGTATGCAGGCTTCTCCTTACAGTAGCTTCTTTTTGTGATGGCTTCTCTTGTTGCAGAGCACAGGCTTTAAGCCATGCAGGCTTCAGTAGTCATGGCACATGAGCTCGGCAGATGCGGCTACCAGGCTCTAGAGCACAGGCTCAATAGTTGTGGTGCACAGGCTCAGTGCTCCACGGCATGTGGGATTTTCCTGGATCAGGGAACTTCCTTTTTCCTTATTTAGTATCATCGTTGGATATTTCTAAATAAGTTGGGGGATTTATCCTCAATAAGGTCTTAGCAGCATTCTCTGTCCATTTCCACCCAAGAGTCATCTTAGCTCTTCAATAGTCACAGTTGGTTTTGGTTTTGTTTTTTAATGTTCAGACTGTGGTTCTTTTGACAATATAATGCTCCTGAAAACTTAACTCTATTACTATTCGAGACCTGCTGGTTCCTTGTACCAATAGCCATGCTCATGGATCTCTTCAGACACACTTCTTAGACCTGCTTTTTCTTTTTCTTTCTCACCCTCAAGCCTATACTTCTCTTTCTCTCTCTCTGCTCCTCTCTTATCTTAATTATAGAGACCATAGCTCTATCAGACTACAGAGTCAGAGCGGCACTATTTGTCTATTTACTTGAGCCTTTTTTTCCCAATGAAAGCACTTTTTGGATACCGCCTCATCATTGGACCATCATTCCAAAACACTTTAATCCATCCAAAGGTTTTAGACGTGCTTGATTTGCTATTTGCCACGAGGATGAGTTTTAATCAACCTTTGCTGCCCAGGTT
This sequence comes from Antilocapra americana, assembly GCA_007570785.1. NCBI lineage: Eukaryota > Metazoa > Chordata > Mammalia > Artiodactyla > Antilocapridae > Antilocapra > Antilocapra americana. Next base: position 15,026,586 of record ML661896.1, read on the forward strand.
CCTCTTTTACCAGTTGTTTGAAAATATCTGTCCCTTCCAAGTCCACAACTGGCCAAATTTCTGGACTTCCTCTCTTCCCTTTAACTCTTGCTTGCACTAGCCCATTCTTTTCTGAGCCTGCTAAGCACAATACATACCAACAGTGTGTTCTCCAACCTCTTTTCTTAAGTTTACAAATTTATCAAGTAGATTATTTACCTTCAGAGTTACTGCAGGGAACATTTTTACCAAATGTTTGCCCACAACATATCAGGTGGGTGCAAAAGTAATTGCAGTTTTGCATTGTTGAACTTTGCCATTTGATATTGGAATACATTCTTAAATAAATGTGGTTATGTGCATTTCTCACTTTATGTTTTTTGATAATGACCTATTGCTTGCTGTTTGTTTTATATTTATTTTAGACTTTAGAAATGATGCTAGACAAAAAGCAAATTCAAGCAGTATTTTTATTTGAGTTCAAAATGGGTCTGTAAAGCAGCAGAGACAACTCAAAACATCAAGAATGCATTTGGCCCAGGAACTGCTAACAAACATAGAGTGCAGTGGTGGTTCAAGAAGTTTTGCAAGGAGACAAAAGCCTTGAAGATGAAGTGGACAATGATCTATTGAGTGCAATTATCAAAGCTGAGCCTCTTACAACTGCATGAAAAGTTGTTGATGGTCATATGAGGTTTGGTGCACATTGGAAAGGTTTAAAGCTTGATAAGTGGGTGCTTCACGAGCTGACCACAAATAAAAGAAATAATCATTTTGAAATGTCATCTTCTCTTTTTCTACATAACTACAACTAAACCATTTTTCAATCGGATTGTGACGTGTGACAAAAGCAGATTTTATATGACAACTGGTGATGCCCAGCTCAGTGGTTGAACCGAGAAGCTCCAAAGCACTTCCCAAAGCCAAACTTACACCAAAAGAAGTTCATGGTCACTGTTTGGTGGTCTGGTACCTGTATGGTCCACTACAGCTTTCTGAATCCCAGCAAAACCATTACACCTAAAAAGTATGCTCAGCAAATCAAAGAGATGCACTAAAAATTGTGATGCCTTCAGCCAGTGTTGGTCAACAGGAAGGACCCAGTTCTTCTACACAATAACATCCAATTGCAACCAACACTTGAAAAGTTGAACAAATTGGGCTATGAAGTTTTGCCTCACCCAACATATTCATCTGACCTCTCACCAACCGACCACCACTTCTTCAAGCATCTCAACAACTTTCCACAGGCAAAACACTTCCCAGCCTGGTAGGAGGCAGAAAATGCTTTCCAAGAGTTTGTCAAATCCTAAAGCATGAATGTTTTACATTACAGGAATAAACAAACATTTCTTGTTGGCAAAAATGTATTGATTGCAATGGTTCCTATGTTGATTAATAAAGATGCATTTGAGCCTACTTATAATGATGTATTAATAAAATTCACAGTCCAAAACTGCAATTACTTTTGTGCCAACCTAATAACACAGATCACGATCTTTTCAGCCTCTGACAACTTTCTTTACTACTTAGCAGCTGGGTCAGAGCCATCTATTTTATAGTTTTTTTATACCAGCTTCCTCTTTCTAAGTCTTAATCTCTGTATTAGATGGGATAAGTTAGGTTATGCTATGGGAACAAAATTCTCAGTGCCTTAACAAAGATTTTTATTTCCTGGCTCACACAACATGCCTATTGCCAGTTGACAGAGGGACTCTGCTCATCACTACCACTCAGGGATCGAGCTGACAGGGCTTCATCTCAACCAGCATGTCTAAGATAATAGAAGAAAGAAGGAAATGCGGAGAACCACATTCTTTTCCCTTCTGCCTGAAAATGGCACATATCATGCCTCCTCATATTATATTAGCCAAATAAGCCACAAGGCCATGGCTAACATCTGAAGGAGGGGAATGTAATTTGTACAGACAGGAAGAACTACAAATACTTAAACAACAGGACTATAGTTATAACAACAATTATTTTCTCTTTCTACTCATGCTTGTCCCTTCCTCTCCTCTTCCTAATTCCCCCCAAATGCAGGAGGATCTGTCTTATCCTCCTCCATTTCCCTCAGCTATCTATCTCTCCCAAGGCTTCATTGCCAAAATCCTATAGTTGACTTCAGTAGAAACTATGCCATTCTTTCCTATGCCATCCCCAGGTTCCCTCTTCTTATAGTAGTAACCAATAAGGACAGGCTTGCAATTCACAGGCACTAAAACCAAAGGCTTAGAGTTGATTACAAGGTAGCAGAAGTTAATATGGATAGGCTGGAATTTTTCATTTAAAGGAAATCTGCAATTTGGTTACTTGGTCAGATTCCTAGAATGGAAGGATTCAGAAGTCCACTGTATGAGCCGAGAGTGAGAGTGCTTTCCATTTGCACAGAATCTGTATCCTGGCACCACATGAAAGCTGGGCTTGTTCAGGCTGTCCTGCCAACCTAAAGCTATGATTTAAGACACATTTACTGACAGATACAGGGGTGTACATAAATGCCCCCATGAGCTAATGGCAAGCTCACAGAAGTGCTTTAGTTATCACTTTCAGCCAAAGATAGGTAGGGCCCAAGGTAAACTAATTAGGTTTGGCAAAAATGCTGTCTCCTTCAATAAGTAATCACTATTCTAGCATGTTTGACACACTGATAAAATATTTCCTACTTAACTTTGGGGGAAGTGGTTTCAATTAAACTTTTAAAAAAAAATTAACCAAAAAAATGCTGTTACTTAAAGTACTAATTTTAGATCCACAGGGACTTGGGAACTTGGTAATCAAATTCATTTGCATTTAAGTAAGAGATCAATTTCTTTGGCCTCTGATGTAGATTTGCTGTCTTACCTGTCATGCAGTGTTACAGGACCACAGTTTTTAGACGTTTTAGAACAAGACAGCACCATGCTAAGATAAATAACTCAGATGCTAGTCTTGGTTGCTCTGCAAAGTCATGGTAAGGTTTTTGGAAGTTAAACTTCTCTAAGATATGATTTCCACAATCGCAAAGTACATAAGTTGGACTGAATGGTGAGTACAGTATATCCCAAGTTAATTTTCTAGGACTCAGAGATCCACTTGAGTACCGGACACTCCATGATTTAACATTTCCATCCGTCTTATTCCAAATAGTGTCATAATAGATCAAAGTCGAAGCATTTTACAATTTTTTTTTAGTCAGTCAAAATACTTAAAAAAAAATTTATAATACTTTCTGAGCATCACTCTGGGAAACAAAAAAATATATCATCATCATCATCATCATGACAGCTCTGCCTCCCACTCTACCCCATGACTTCCACCCCCACCACACTACTGAACCAATCAAACTTCCCAATGAATCTGGCCTTACTTAAGCAAGTTCTGAATTTTATAATCATCTTCCTTGATCCCCCACTTCTGGGCTGCCAGCCAGAATGTGCACAAGAAATGTGAAGGGTCATTTCCTGAGGTGAATGCTGAAAGTTTTTCAAAGTGATCGTGGGTGGCTTGGCCGGCCTCAGCCTCAAAACCACTTTTCCTGTTTTCATGCTTGATTTTGTGTGTCACTGCCCAGCGTGTAGGAGAACTGAAGTTCTTTCAGCTGTGCCAGGTGCAGCTTCTGTTCCTTCCCACCCTTTCCCAGTTCCCTCTCTATGGGTCAAGCTCTGCTTCAAACAATGCCCTTCACTTTCCAAAATTAACCGCTGTTATATTCAAATCTAGGTAGCAAAAACCTAGTTCTTCCTTCTTACAGCAGCCTTGCACTCTGAGAATTCACTTCCACAGAAATGGATCTCCCAAGTCCTAACAGAACTTACCTCTGTTCTTAAATAAGACTTTTTAAATAAAATATTTACTTGAAGAAATCCCTTAAATTTTTCCTCATTTCTTTAACAAAATCAATTTATTTACTCCAGATACATCCAGAAACAGAATAATGTCTACATATCTGATATTTCAACTTCTATAAACCCATACTTTCACTACTATATAGATATATATATTTATATTTTCATTATATATGTTTGAGACAGAAAATTCCACACTCAAGAAGAGATTTATTTTTCTGAGATATTCTATTATTTGAATATGTAGCCATCAGAAAGAGAAAGAGTGTATGGTCATTGTATCAGAATTTGTTTACTCAGTACAGCCATAAATGTGGTAAACTGAAAAAAAAAAAAAGAGCGAGTAAAGAAGGGATATTTTTGCTACTCAATAATCCTTTTACCTAAAAATAATAATAATAAAAGCTTCAATATTAAGCCCACTAAAGTTTATTTTCAACAGTATTCTAAGTCTCTATATATTTTTAAGGACATTCAATTAACACAAGATATAAAGAAATATAAATATCTGGACTACATTTAGTTTTGTTATTGAGTCTTAGCAGCTCATAACAAACGCTTTTTCTAACCCTGGGTTAGCATAATACCATGTTCTTATTTAGTTTTCCTATCAACACTAAGTTGGATATCCTTTCTATGGGAAACAAAAACACAGAATCCAAATAGTATAACCTGATAGTCTTTAACATGAAATCTCATAAGAGTCATTTTCATAAGAACAAGGTAATCATTTCATTTCTTTTCATCTAATTTATTTGTAGCAAAAGCTTGTTCTTTTTCTGAGTTAGACTGAGTAGATCCTTATTCTCTATCATAAACCAAAGAGTAGATACACAACCACTTCCTATCAGCGTCTGGAATTGAGAAGGGAAGCTTTCCAAAGCATAACACTGGAAATGCATTGAGTCATGAACTAGAGGTCCCTAAACAGTGACATGATGATCTCAGCACCAAACAGGGACTCTCTGAGCCCTTCTCACTAACTTTACTGGAAACACTTTTTCCTTCCTTCCTTCTGAAATCTCTCTCCTCTGAAGGTGTCTATCAATATAATCCCTGATTCCAAACTCACAGTCTTCCTGAGACAGGGAACTTTAGGAAGCTTGAAAGTCATGCTAAGCTCAGTTCAGCCATATCCCCAGTATGTTCCAGCACACATTTCTCTGCACTCCAGAATTGTGCAGACTCCTGCAAGGAGAAGCCTGCCCCACTCTAATGCTACCTCAAACTGAATAGCTCAGTTTAGTTCAGTTCAGTCACTCAGTCATGTCCGACTCTTTGCAACCCCATGAACCACAGCACGCCAGGCTTCTCTGTCCATCACCAACACCCTGAGTTTATCCAAACTCATATCCATCGACTCAGTGATGCCATCCAACCATCTCATCCTCTGTTGTCCCCTTCTCCTCCTGCCCCCAATCCTTCCCAGCATCAGGGTCTTCTCAAATGAGTCAGCTCTTCGCATCAGGTGGCCAAAGTATTGGAGTTTCAGCTGCAACATCAGTCCTACCAATGAAAACCCAGGAGTGATTTCCTTTAGGATGGACTGGCTGGATCTCTTTGCAGTCCAAGGGAGTCTCAAGAGTCTTCTCCAACACCACAGTTCAAAAGCATCAATTCTTCTGCGCTCAGCTTTCTTCACCATCCAACTCTCACATCCATACATGACTACTGGAAAAACCATAGCCTTGACTAGATGGATCTTTGTTGACAAAGTAATGTCTCTGCTTTTTAATATGCTATCTAGGTTGGTCATAACTTTCCTCCCAAGGAGTAAGCATCTTTTAATTTCATGGCTGCAATCACCATCTGCAGTGATTTTGGAGCCCAAAAAATTAAGTCAGGCACTGTTTCCACTGTTTTCCTATCTATTTGCTTGAAGTGATGGAACCAGATGCCATGATCTTAGTTTTCTGAATATTGAGCTTTAAGCCAACATTTTCACTCTCCTCTTTCACTCTCATCAAGAGGCTCATTAGATCTTCTTCACTTTCTGCCATAAGGATGGTGTCATCTGCATATCTGAGGTTATTGATATTTCTCCCGGCAATCTTGATTCCAGCTTGTGCTTTTTCCAGCCCAGCATTTCTCATGATGTACTCTGCATATAAGTTAAATAAGCAGGGTGACAATATACAGCCTTGACATACTCCTTTTTCTACTTGGAACCAGTCTGTTGTTCCATGTCCAGTTCTGACTGTTGCTTCCTGACCTGCATACAGGTTTCTGAAGAGGCAGGTCAGATAGTCTGGTATTCCCATCTCTTTCAGAATCTTCCACAGTTTATTGTGATCCACACAGTCAAAGGCTTTGCCATAATCAATAAAGCAGAAATAGATGTGTTTTGCTAAGTCTGCCTAATTTTGATGTTCAATATTAACCTGACCATTGAATTAACAGACTTTAAACCATCCAACTCATCTAAAACATGGAAAAGGAAGAGTGCTTGTTCTGTTTCTTATAGGGGACCCAAACATGTGACACAGTATATAATTAGGATTTATAATTAGCATATAAATAAATCATGAATATTTAAAGGAGAAATATGCATGCATTAATAGACTTGGAGACCATGCAGATGTCCAGAAATATATATGTGTTGTTATACTACAGTAACTAGAAGCATTCACTTTCAAGGAGATTGTCAATAAATTCCGGATTGTGCTACAAACTTAACTCATCACTAGTATATTGAAAACCCAATAATACTACACAGATGATCCATACTTTAACCATACTACATTACAGACAACCAGTATACAAAAAAAAAAAACAACAACTTAGAACAGATTGCACTCTCCCATAGGTATAATGTTAGAGCTGGAAGTTGTAAGCCTATCTAGAAGAAAACACCAGATTGATATTGATCAGAAGCCTGATTAACAAATAGCTATTTGAATATTAGCTTTTGTAAAATGCAGGTTAAATAGATTCTTTGGAGCTATTTTTCCCAAGGGTATTCTATGAAACATGAGTCTCATGAGATGTTTCTTGTTTCCCTGCTCACAAATCTTGGGAACATATACTACTGTTTCTCCTCTTGAAATTTGGTAAAATCCACTACCATTTTAAAGGCTCTATGAAGCCTTGCTTAATTTGTTTTAATCCAGTATTCATCAAAAACATCCTACTACACATAGTATACAAACACATACACAATGAAACACCACTCAGCCATAAAAAAAGAATGAACTAATGCCATCTGCAGCAACATGGATAGGCCTAAAGATTATCATACTAAGGGAAGTAAGTCAGAAAAAGAAAGACAAATACTATATGCTATCACTTACATGTGAAATCTAAAGTATGACACAAATGAACTTACCTACATAACAGAAATAGGCTCCCAGACATAGAGAACAAACCTGTGGTTGCTGGTGAGCAGGGAGGTATAGATCAGGAATTTAGGATTAGCAGATGCAAACTATTATATATAAAATAGATACACTAAGGCCCTACTGTATAGCACAGGGAAATCTATTCAATACCTTGTAATAAACCATAATGGAAAAGAATATGAAAAAAGTTTACATATACATATAGCTGAATTACCTTCCTCTACAGTAGAAATTAATACAACATTGTAACTCAAATATATTTCAATAAAATAAATTTTTTAAAAAATATATAACCAAAGAATATTATTTTGGAGTAGCACCAATTAATTCCCATAGAACACATTTTAGGGAATGCTACTTTTAACAGCAAGTAGTAATAAATGTCACACCTGAATTCCACAAAGAATTCTGACAGCATATTGCCCTTTTGCACACGAGTTTTTATGAAATGCAGGGAAGGGAATCAACCACACAAACGTCAGTGAGTTTATATGACACACATACCAAACATTACACCATGAAGCTCTACAGACACTGAGATTATCTGGGACCTTTATGTGTATGAAACCTCGGCACTTCATCGGCAACCACTGAGGCTGGCCACCTTCATGTGAACTTGACTCTGTCTTCCTAGGACTGTCACAACACTCAAGTCAGAATAAGCCAAGATCGCTCTCTTGGTTCCTTCCCAAGACAGCCATCATCCTTTTTCCCAGCTAGTACCACATCTGCATTTCTGCTTGCTCAAACTGTAATTTCTCAACTATCCACCACCTGGATAGTGACAAGCGATCAAGAAGGTTTTAGCTGTTCAACCTTCTACTGCACTTTATGTTTCATTAACTAACCTTAGATTCACAGTTGCCAAACTGTGCACTGAGGCACCCTGGGACACCACAGTGATCTCAGTTGTTTTAAATTTTTGAGAAAAAAATATTTGACAGCTTTTACACATAGCACAATTTGCAAGCTCGAGATAGTTCATAGTTCCAACGTTAGATCACACTATATTGCTTCCGCGACAGTCACATTTCCATAAAACTACATTTGGGGCAGTTTCTGTGATATAAAATAAGTATTTCAAAAAATCAATATGGAACAGAAGTGAGGGAGATATAATCTGGTTTCGAAATCTGAGAAACTGGGACGCGCCAAACAGATGCACACATCCCATTAACAAGCAATTGTGGTTAATTAAGGATACATTTTTTAAATTTTCAAATGGCTATTAGGTTGTTGAATATAAATGCTTAAGTTGTTTGAACCTAACTAATTAGTAAACAGAACAGTTAGGTATTTATTCAGCCAAGATGTGCTGTAAAAATGCACTGGAATACTAAGGGCATCATGACCTGAAGTTTGAGAACTTCTTCCTTAGAAATTTACAGTAAGAAAATATAAAAGATATTTCAGCCTAGGCAAGAAACATCCCCCTACAGATTTTTTTTTCTCTCTCTTTACCAAAAAAAAGAAAGAAAGAAATTCTAAGACAACGTGAAAAATCTGAAAAGTGAGAATAACCTTTCTAAAGATCTCTCCACTGATACACTGAAACTAACCCCCCCAAAAGAACTTTTTAAATTTATTTAAAACTTTACATCTTTTTAAGAGAAAGTAATTAGATAAAGTCTCCATGTTATGAGTCTGAGAAAGAAATACACCAAGGACAGATACATACTGACTTTTGATGCTTTAAAGAAGAGGAATCGACAACAAGCTGGTTTGACTCTGCTGCACAGATGCTGGGAGAGTCACAACTGCTATGGCTGGTGTGCATCTATCCCCTGAGGCTGACTTCTCTTCCTTGGTTCTCTTCAAGGTCACAGTTATATGTGCCACTCATACAGCTAAAACCATGATCCACAAGCAGTGATTAACATCCCTTCCCTCTATGCCACATTCCTCCGAACAGAAGTAGACTTGGATGCATGAAAGACTGCATCATGCTGCCCAGTACTAGGGACCAAGAAGCTAAAATACGATCACTGCAATTCTTCCTAACTTTTCCTTTTTGTTCAGGTACCTAAGCATAGTTTTCTACTCTTCTGTAAGTTCTCAGGGTTAAGAAGATTAAATAATCTAAAGAAATCAGAAATAAGCTGTCAATTATTGAGTTTAGTCCACTATATATATATATATATATACATACACATATATATCCTACAAATCTATCCAAAGCACAAATATCTCCAAACCTCTGTATCACCAGAAGGTAAGGGCCTTAATTACTTTTTCCAGAAGTCACCATCTTGTTTCTAGTTTCCAGCCTATTTTTTCTTTCTTGACAAATTTGTCAGCCCTGTCACCAAAGTCTGCTCCAAGAGCTTCTCTCCTTTTATCAGCCCTCATTCATGCCAATATGCAAATCATATTGCTGTAACCTTGCTTCAAAGATCTTCTATAAGTTTTCTATAAGCATGATCTTCTACAAGCATTCAAAATCATCAAATCGAGTTCAAAGTCATAACTTAGATATTTTCACATCATCTTATAATCCAACTCCTTGATTCTTCAAATGATGAAAATGGATAGCATATAAATGGCTTACCTAAGTAAACATAGATTCAGGGAACTATAGGTATAGAATACACCTCTTATGCCTTGCTATAGGACATAGTACACTTTTTTAAAGTCGCTGGAGTAAGCACAAATATAAACCAAATATTAATGCCACGTAGGGATTATTAATCACTGTCACAGCTCAGAAGTTCACCTTCCCAGTAACGCCCCCTCCCCCTGAGTGATCAGAACCCTCCAACCCTTCCGGTCTTATAGACAAGCCAGAATGCTGTGAGAAGAGGACGGATGTCCACGTGGAGTAGGTCAGCCTCCGTACTGGGGAGGTAGCTCTCCCCATGGAAGGACTGCTCCAGATTTCTAAGTGAAAATCTTCAGAGATATCCATGGCCAGGAGACCTAGCCTAATCCTCGTGCACACACGTGGGCAGTGCGCCCTCTAGTGACAGCTGTCTAATCTGCAGGAAAGACTCTAATTGGAAAAGCAACCCTACTTTGAGGGTCCTTTGGTACTTCCTTCCCCGATGGAAATCTTTCCATCAGGAATCTTTTACAAAAGTGTGTGGTCTCATGGGCCAATAAGCACCAACCAGCTATTTCACTCATGGCTGGACTGCTGGAAAGCCACACCCAAGGCCCTTCTACCAGGACCAGAGGTCTCTGACCCCAACTTCAGTTCAGTTCAGTCGCTCAGTCGTGTCCGACTCTTTTCGACCCCAAGGACTGCAGCATTCCAGGCCTCCCTATCATCACCAACTCCAAGAGTTTACTCAAACTCATGTCCATGGAGTCGGTGATGCCATCCAACCATCTAATCCTCGGTTGTCCCCTTCTCCTCCCTTCCTCACTTAGGGGACATTTTAGATATAAGGAAAGTTTTTTTCCATCATGTTATCAAAGACATTTTCTCTATTAGTTTTTCTTCTTTCTTCTTGACATACTAAAAGTGTACATGCCAAGTGCCTGGAGAAGAGCCTGAGGCACTGTTAGGCACTCAACAAGCATGAGCTGCTGTTCTTCTCTCTTCAGTCTTCCATGCTAGGCCTGCAGAGCACATTATTCTAAGATCTTGAGTCAAAGATCTTCATATATAATTATTGGGCAAAAGTGATTATTAGTCATTTGGCTAGAAATAATATCCAGTGTTAATTGAACATTTACTGCAGGTAGTGCATGGGTGCTAAGTAGCTTCAGTCACGTCCAACTCTTGGCAGCCCTATGGACTATAGCCCACCAGGCTCCTCAGTCCATGGGACTTCCCAGGCAAGAATATTGGAGTGGGTTGCCATTTCCACTTCCAGGGGTGTCTTCCTGACCCAGGGGTGGAACCCGTGTCTCCTGCGCTGGCAGGTGGATTCTTTACCACTAAACTACTTGCTAAGTATGCACTGTCCCAATAGCTATATATTATTAATATATATTAACACATTTAGTTCCCACATCTACTAGAGGTTGGCATAATTTTCATCCCCTTTTAAAGATTGGGGAACTTTGGCACATAAAAATTAAATAATTTGCCCAAGCCATCGTAGCTAATAAGTGCTGGAGCTGGGATATGAACTTATACAAGTCTGTTTCTAGAGCTTACACTCTTAATTCTTTTACTAAACTAACTTTTCAAGTTCCTCCTTCCTTGAAGGCAGAGAAAACTTTAGACTTTGTTAGGGAAACAAAGAATATAAATAATGATAAAATTGTTAAGCTTCATATCAAGAGGATGTTCCTATTAATGTTGATATATGACTTTTCTGAGAAGCTCCAAAGTACTATAGCATATAAAATACACAACTCTATCATTGTTCTGACAATTTTAAGCACAAATTATAATTTATAATAAACATTAATTATCAGCTGAGTAACAGTCATTTTTCTTGCCTTCTTAGAAGTCATGAACTATTGTATAATTCATGCTTTTACAATGCTTTAAGTGCATATTTATTATTAAAAATATATTTCTAAATAAAATAATTAATTGTTATATGTGGTCTTGTCCAAACCTTTTAGCTCTTCCACTTTTCCTGAAAGTTAGATGTGAGATAATTCCCCAATGCATATTTATCACAGAAAGTTTTGTGTTTAAATGATATAATCCAGCATCTAGAGTCATTACTTTGAGAAAAATATTGATTTTAACTGTAAGTGCTTAGCATTAGAAGTAGTAATAGGGGTTTAAAATTTATTCATACAACTCTGTCATGATCTGATTAACCACAGCTTTTAAAAAAACACTTAATTATATATACTTTAATTGATGGCACCTAATTCTATTAGGCTTGGTGACATGTGTATAGTACAAAAAGGCCTGTGGACTGGGATAGGCATAGACTACCTCCTATGGACATTTACTACTGGAGAGTTGTCAAAATAAGGTCTATCCAAGGTTCAGAATCCCCACAAGAATATGTGCATCAAGAAGTGATGTCACATGGCATTAAGATCATGCATCTCGGTTCTTCTGCTACTGAGACGCCCAGTGGGCACTGAAGATGCACTGTATCCTAAACTGTGGGTGCCCCTTTCTACCAAATCTCTTCAGCATCCCTCTGCTCCATCATCACTAGCACTTACAGCCCATGACAGAAAACTGCCAGCCAGATACGTTTCCCCTTCCGGTTGGTGGTGGTGTGTCCTGTCTTATCACTTACGTGCTGTGTTATCAAATGAGCTACCTAGCGTCTCTGCCTTAGTGCCTTGTCTTCAATAGAGATGACAACTATAGTATATCTACTCCATGGAGTTGGTACAGTGATTTAACAAGTTAATATTTATCATGTGCTCATAACACTGTCTGGCCTATGTTAGTATTACTAAAAATATCTAAATTTAAAATAGTTCATGACACTAATTATTAATCTATAAACACATACCCCAATTTAGTGTATTCCCAGCCCAGCTTTGCTTCCAACTGCTCCTTTACACCCTGTCTTTGTAAATATTGGAACTACATACAGAGATCACAGCTCACCAAGTCAATCATTCATTTTATGGGTAAAATTTCAGTTTAAATCTTCAGTATTTGGATTTCAAATTAAGTGTATGATCAAGCATTCGTGGTGTGATGATGGTTAACCTTAAAATGGGAAACACTTCTACAAAAAAACTTTCATTCCTTTTGAGGCAGTGAGAAATTATTTATTATGTATTAAACTTTTGCTCTGCAAAGCAATAGCAGATTGATGAGCTGTTAGGGCCTGAATTATTTTCCAGGTTGAAAGATGTCTTTTGGTTTTATTAATCATCTAGCCTAGAACTAAACTAGACACAAGGGAGCCTTGCTTCTGCTAGCCCTGACACAGCCCAGCCCAGCCTACACCAACTTGCACTCAATGAAAGCAGATATCTTTCCTGCAGCATTGGGCAAGCCACAGGTTCCCAATCCAGTTTATCTTCATCCATCCCGCAGCATCCATGAAGTCACTCATTTACATCGATTTTATCTTGACAAAACTTTTTGCATTGGGATATGGCTGATTAACAAACAGCACTGTGATAGTTTCAGGTAAACAGTGAAGGCACTCAGCCATGCCTATACATGTATCCACTCCCCCCACCAAACTCCCCTCCCAACCAGGCTGCCACATAAAACTGAGCAGAGTTCCATTATTGGTTATCCATTTTCAATATACATTGATTTTAAAGGTTTCAATCAAAAATTATATTGAAGTTTAAAATGTCATTTGAAATCAAATAAAAGCCTGTTTTTTTTTTCTGAAAAGCTATTGTGTAAAGAATTTTCCTCTCAGGAGCACAGTTCCACACTACTGATCCCACTGGGCTCCTGTTCTTTCTTCCTCACCTCCTCCTCTACCTGACAGCCTTATGTGGTCACTTATAAAGAAAAATTACCAGCAGCTTCACACCTTAAGTAAATGACTATTTTAATTAAAGTGCTAAACACTGGCTTGAAAAATTGAAATATAGTATAGGTACTTTCTGATATGTGATTACTTTTATAGAGAGATGATACTCATATAGCAAGGAGAGATAAGAAAGCCTTCCTTGGTGATCAGTGCAAAGAAATAGAGAAAAACAACAGAATGGGAAAGACTAGAAATCTCTTCAAGAGAATTAGAGATACCAAGGGAATATTTCACACAACGATGGGCACAATAAAGGAGAGAAATGGTATGGACCTAACAGAAGCAGAAGATATTGAGAAGTGGAAAGAATACACAGAAGAATTGTACATAAAAGATCTTCATGACCCAGATAATCACAATGGTGTGATCACTCACCTAGAAACAGACATCCTGAAATGTGAAGTCAAGTGGGCCTTAGAAAGTATCACTACAAACAAAGCTAGTGGAGGTGATGGAATTCCAGTTGAGCTATTTCAAACCCTAAAAGATGATGCTGTGAAAGTGCTGCATTCAATATGGCAGCAAATTTGGAAAACTCAGCAGTGGCCACAGGACTGGAAAAGGTCAGTTTTCATTCCAATTCCTAAGAAAGACAATGCCAAAGAATGCTCAAACTACTGCACAATTGCACTCATCTCACACGCTAGTAAAGTAATGCTCAAAATTCTCCAAGCCAGGCTTTAGCAATACGTGAACCATGAACTTCCAGATGTTCAAGCTGGTTTTAGAAAAGGCAGAGGAACCAGAGATCAAATTGCTAACATCCAATGGATCATCAAAAAAGCAAGAGAGTTCCAGAAGAACATCTATTTCTGCTTTCTTATTGCCAAAGCCTTTGACTGTGTGGATCACAATAAACTGTGGAAAATTCTTCAAGAGATGGGAATACAATACCACCTGACCTCCCTCTTGAGAAATCTGTATGCAGGTCAGGAAGCAACAGTTACAACTGGATATAGAACAACAGACTGGTTCCAAATAGGAAAAGGAGTACATCAAGGCTGTATATTGTCACCCTGCTTATTTAACTTATATGCAGAGCACCTCATGAGAAACTCTGGGCTGGAGGAAGCACAAGCTGGAATCAAGATTTCGGGGAGAAATATCAATAACCTCAGATATGCAGATGACACCACCCTTATGGAAGAAAGAGAAGAGGAAGTTAAGAACCTCTTGATGAAAGTGAAAGAGGAAAGTGAAAGATGACTTAAAACTCAACATTCAGAAAACTAAGATCATGGCAACCAGTCCCATCACTTCATGGCAAATAGCTGGGGAAATAGTTGCTGCCTTTATTTTTCTGGGCTCCAAAATCACTGCAGATGGTCATAGCAGCCATGAAATTAAAAGACACTCCTTGGAAGGATAGTTATGACCAACTTAGACAGCATATTAAAAAGCAGAGACATTACTTTGCCAACAAAGGTTTGTACAGTCAAGGCTATGGTTTTTCCAGTAGTCATGTATGGATGTGAGAGTTGGATGGTGAAGAAAGCTGAGCGCAGATGAATTGATGCTTTTGAACTGTGGTGTTGGAGAAGACTCTTGAGAGTTCATTGGACTGCAAGGAGATCCAATCAGTTCATCCTAAAGGAGATTAGTCGTGAGTGTTCAGCGGAAGGACTGATGTTGCAGCTGAAACTCCAATACTTTGGCCACTTGATGCGAAGAGCTGACTCATTTGAAAAGACCCTGATGCTGGCAAAGATTGAAGGTGGGAAAACAAGGGGACAACAAGAGGATGCAATGGTTTGAGTGTATCACTGACTCAATGGACATGAGTTTGGATAAACTCTGGGGTTGGTGATGGACAGGTAGGCCTAGTGTGCTGCAGTCCATGGGGTCACAAAGAGTCAGACACAACTGACCGACTGAACTGAACTGAATGATACTCATTTATTTTCACTTACCCAACATAGACTCTGGAGATAAAGGGGTAAGATCAACATGGTTTGTGCCTTCACAGAGCTATATTCTGCTACAAAGGATAGACAAAATAAGGTATTAGATAATAAATAAGATGCTCCCAAATTATGGTTAAAGTAAATTATGAAATCAAATGAAAGTCTAGAGACAACAGAAGAGAGGTTACCTATGAGCAGGTCACCACATTATAATCTCCTGGGGAGCTTTTAATACTCACAAGTCATGCCCCAGATCAATGAAAGTAGTATTTCTTGGAGGTAGGATCGGGCATCAGTTTTTAAAACTCCCCAAGTGATTCTAAAGCACAGCCAGGAGTGAGAATCATTGCTTTACTCTTTCAGAAAAAAACTACAGAGCTACAGACACCTAAGAACAACATGGTTCCCTTTTGCATACATTTAACCTATTATTAATACAAGTTGTGTGACCTTAAGCAAGTGATTTAACCTCTGTATACTTCAATTGCCTCTTTGGAAAATGGATGTGATAATGTCTTTCTGTGACTACTGTATTAAATAAGATTATGCATGTTCAGTGCTGACCACAATAACCTACACCTAGAAATTGCTCCATAAATGTCAGCTGTCCATAGGATCACTGTGACTGCTTCTATCTCTGTCATTTTTATTGTTATTTTTACTTGCTCTATTGCAGAGGATTGGAATTTCCTTAGGGCCTCAAGCTGTCCACCACACAAACTCAGCACCAGCATTTCAGCAGGATTTTCTTGGGCCTTTAACAACCTGCAAAGATTTACCTTTAGATTTCTCCTTGTTGACTGTACCTCCCTGGCACCATGTTTCTGTTATACACATTTCCCTCCAGCCTTGAAGAAAAGAAATTGCCAGCTCTGCACAAAAGAGACAGAAGGGTACATGATTTCCCTGAGGCCATGGGACACTGTGAAGACAGGCCTCTTCCTGCCCATAACCCACCCAAATCTTCTGATAGTGAACTTTCCCAACTCAGCCTAGGATCTACTTCTCTAATTAAAGCTCAACTGCCATCGAATCTATTTCTTTGCTAATAAGCTGAGCAAGTTTCTACTTTTTTTTCCTGACCCCTGGATGCAGACTCAGGGGGAAAAAAAAAGCTTGTATTTTTCAAATTTGCAAGTTTGATATATATACATATGTATATATATATATATATATATATATATATACACATAATGATGATATGCAGCATTTCCACATGACTTCTAACTTATTCACCTACAGAAAGAGGATAATGTCAAGAATTATCAGGCCTTTATTGAAAATATATTGCTATCCATGGTAGAGGTATAATGTTACACACAAAAAAATCTGTCACTATGACAGAACTATGATCCAGTCCCAGCTGATGGAATGCTTATTTTGGGTGACACCGGATAGAAGAAAATGATACTCCTATAAAAGATGTAGACACACATGTTAAAGCGTGCAGAGGTGTAGCTGCACACTGGTTTTTCTGTGTGATAGAATCAGTCATTCATCTGAAGACTCTCAGCCATGTGTTCATAGTCCTTGCTAGTATTATTTAGAATGAATTACAGCCAGTGGCCACCTATGTGATAGATTATTAATACTCATTTTCATTTCAAATCACTTCTCTTGGTTTCACATATAAGCGCTGAGACCCACTGTGGTAAGCAGAGTGGAGGAAGCAAATTAACAATATGTCAAATTGATGTACTACAAGTAGTGAGCACACAGCCCCTACCACACTTGTGGCAGCCTAACCTTGGATGCCTACAGACATTTATGAAGTATCTATTACTAAGCCATGAAAAGGTAAGGTATACCATTGCTTTCAAATTTGGTTGCAAAGGATGAAAAGAAAATATTGATAGAACTAACCTGGTCAAACAAAACAAAACAAAACAAAAAAAGAACTAACCTGGTGAATGTCAACTCCTGTATCTACAACATAATGAACACTCACAAATAGTTGGTACAGTCACATGGACCACCGGGTTAAGAAGTTCCAGAGAGACACAGCAATTTTTTCATCTCCTTCTTCCCCTTGCTCCTTGTCTCTTTGTTACCCACGACAGTGCCCCTGCTAAGAATTACAGATTCAGTGCTCTCTGTCCCAGCAATCAGATTCCAAAGGTATTATTTAATTACCTGATGGAGACTGGGTTGGAAACATCAGAGGAACTGCTGATCAAGACATTTAGTTCAGTTCTTAGATACAATAAGACTGGAAAAAGGAAAACAAACAAATGAAATGCAAACACAATGACAATAGAAGATATTTTCCAAATCTCAAAATAATGTCAACTGAGGTTTAGAATTAAAATCTGGCTCTTGCTTTAGCCATTTAAGTCATTTGCCCCAAATCAAAAACAAAGACTGGCATTTATACTTTATCAATTTTTATTTCTCATCTTCAGAAGATTACAAAATAAAGATCTATCTTGAAAATCAACATAATAGATACAATAGACGCAGGAGGACAGCCAGGAAGTGGTTAGTGCCTATATTAGTGAAAGGAAAAGGCAACATTTTGAGACATACATTTCAGACTATTCCTCACCACCATCAATTTCTGTTGTTAGGAGGATGCACTCTGGCAAATAATAGTTGCCTCTGGGCACATATTACACAGTGAAATAGAAAGAGACAGTACCTGCCAAAAGAATTTATAATCCTCAGGGAGAAGAGAAACATTCCACACTCATACCTTGTTAGTATGCATTAAGTGCACAATCTAATTGTATAAAAAGGATTTAATATTCTGGGTGCTGATGCTCCATCAAGTTAAGCATCAATGAGCCGATGTAAGGGAGCTCAGTTATTCAAGAAACTTTTTCCATAACTTTCTATTCAAATCTATTGTTTACAAATTATCAGCAGGAAATACACAACATGCCAGGGATTTGAGTAAGTAATCTAGCTCATCCTGACCTCAGGCATCAGAGTAAAATCAAGGAAAAGCAATAATCCTTGAGAAATGTGCTCATGTTGCTTAAAGATAGAATTCCCTTTCTCCCAGTGAAATGCCTCAAGGGAACTGTGTGTGTATCTCAGGCCCAAACCCTTCTGTGCTTCCAGAGTCCACTAAGACTGTGCTTCTCTCCTTCTGGTTTCAGAGAGAAAGGGTGGTGTAAAATTGTGATATATTATTTATGAATCCAGGAGGATGCCATGAAAATATCTCAGATGAATAAGCAAATTTGGAGGAAATAAGCAATTCTAGTAAATTACCCCTGGCCCAGAGTGGGTGTAGCTCACAAAGACACCAAAGAATACACCTCACGTTGGACAACTCTAGGAGTTACTCTGTACATGTAACTGGTGGTGCTGTTCATACAGAGCACAGTGTAAACGCTGTTTGGGGAACTGAAGCATGGAAACCCCAGGCCCCTACCCTAGCTCCATATTATCTGATTTATAGAGAGATTTTAGGTACGATTTTATGACAGTCTGAAAACACTGATCTAGGTTACTTTGAGATAAACCATATTGCCTTAAAAAACTGCATTTCTTCTACTTGCGATTTTCCTGCTTATTAAGGAAAAGTAAAGAAAGAAAGAGGGAAAACCTATAAGCTTAAATGTGTCATACACCATGGTAAGGGCTGAGCACCTCAAACATGAATAATTGCAATTAATCATCATAACAACTCTATGCTTTGGTTGTGAGTATCTTAATTTTCAGAATCTCACTGAAATCTGAGATCCAGAGTAGCTAAGGGGCTTCCCGGGCAAGGTAGGAAGAGAAAGGTGCCTAAGTATGAAGGCAGGACATGTTTTTATTTTAAATTTATTTATTTTTTAATTGAAGGATAATTGCTTTATACAGTTGTGTGGTTTTCTGCCGAACATTAATATGAATCAGCCTAAGTGAGGCAGGATTTTTTTTAATTTTAAATTTATTTATTTTTTAATTGAAGGATAATTGCTTTACAGAATTGTCTTGGTTTTTGCCAAACATCAGCATGAATCAGCCATAGATATCCATGTATCCCCTCCCTTTTGAACCTCCCTCCCACCTCTCCCCTCATCCCACCCCTCTAGGTTGTTACAGAGCCCAGGTTTTCTTCCCTGAGCCATACAGCAAATTCCCCATTGGCTATCTATTTTACATACAGTAATGTAAGTTTTCATGTTACTCTCTCCATTACATCCCAAACTCTCCTTCATCAAGGCAAGATTTTAATTCTAATATTTGTGCTCTTACAGCTACATCTTGTTTTCCAAGATGGCAGGACTCATGATGCCAGGGAGGTCTCTGAGCACTGAGCTATGGCAACTGCTCAAAATTAAAATTCTGTCATTTGGGGCTAACTTGTAGATCATCTTGTTTCAGACTGTACTGTAGCGGCAGCAGAAGCCAAATGTTTGACAACTTGAGTTCTATCCATTATTTTTCAACAGAAATTAGGGAAACCATAGTTGCTTTATCTTTGAATCAGAACCTTCTTATTCAGAAGGATAAGTGGGAGAATTCCAGATGAATCCCAAGGAAGCTGCAGGCTGCCCTGGTACAGTTCCTTCCCTATAACCACACTAATGGGAGGCCAGTTCTTCTTTCTACCTGGCCCAACCTTCCCTTCTCTCCAAACCTTCCCTTCTCTCCAAACCTTCCCTTCCATAGCCCTGCTTCACTGTACAGGGACACATAAAAGCCTAGAAAGCTCAAGGATCTGTGTCCTTTTCCATTTTAAGTGAGGGCTCCATATAGCATCCTAGAGTTTAGTGTTCAGTGGTTTTCAGGCAGTACTTCTGTGGAATCACTCCATTTTCCTGTTTTGTGTTTGAGATAATTCTGGATCTGTTCCATGCAATTTTTCTGTTCCCCCTTCACCCTGCAATGATGACTGTATTCTCAAGTACCATCAAAAGTAGAACAATGTACAGCTACCACTTGATCCGCATTCAAGAGGCGCCCTTCGAACAGAAAAACTCTTCAGCTTTATCAAGTTGTAAGGCCTTTATCCTGCTTCATGCTGCCACCTTTCGGCCTCCTTTCTCAGTACCATGTCCTGGGACCAAGTACTCTACTCCGTGACAAGCAGAGAAAAACAAGAAATAGGAAAGTGAAAATACACTGGGACAAAAAGGGAAGAAGAGAATGGACGTGTAGTGTTATGACTGTGAGAATGTCCCTTTGTACGGGGCACCTAAAGTGGAGTGGGTGGTGTGTGACAGAGAGTGGCACAGAGGGAGAGGGTGGGGAAGGAGAGAACAGCTTGGCAGCTTGGAGTATCTGGGCTACAGATACAATAAGTGTGAATAAATACACGCAGAATACACAGACAAAGAAGCCAGGAACCACTAAAGGTGAGGGGAATTATTGTTTAGTTGCTAAGTCGGGTCTGACTCTTTTGCGACCTCATGGACTGTAGCCCTCCAGGATCCTTGGTCCATGGGGTTTACCAGGCAAGAATGCTGGAGTGGGTTGCCACTTCCCTTATCCAGGGGATCTTCCCGACCCAGGATCAAACCCATGTCTCTTGGATTAGCAGGTAAATTCTTTACTTCTGAGCCATCAGGGAAGCCAGTGAGGGGAATTAGAATTTGTCAAATATCTACCTTATGACAGGTCTAGATGCACATATCAAATCAGTCTAAGCAACTCAGTAAACATTTATAAAACAAGAAATATTTTCTCTCACACCAAAGAACCCCAAGCTCCTGAGAATCTAGTGTGTCCACTCTGGGACTCACTTGCCATTTCCCTCAAGCAGGTTGAACAATTTGTCCAAATTAAGTCTGAAATTACAAGTGGATTTTGGTATAATAGCCATTCCTTTCTGCTATTTTCATAAATTATCGGGTTGACTATACAGAGCCATTTTAAAAATAAGTTGGCATTCTTAACTACATAGCTGGCAGACAGGTTTACTCACCCTGGGTTACTTTGACTTGTGAAACTGATCTATATGTAGATGTAAAAATCTCCATAAATATAGCAACATTCTTAGATGGTCACAAATTGTGGGCTATGAAAGCACATCTAGTAGTAAGGACCATCCTCGGCTAAAAGGTTAATTCTTTTAGCAGCTGAAAAGTCAGGCCTCTTGGGCTTTGCTCAAAGCTGAGAATTTACTATGTAAGACACAGTCTCATTGGACATGCAGAGTAAACAACCTTGTTAAGAATGCTGTGTGAAGAACTGCTGTTCAGCAAGGTCAAAGAGGGTGAACAAGGTAGAGGGTGGAGGCAGTCAAGTGTAAGGCTGCTATGGGATGTAATTTATGGGGCTTTAATAATTTGGGCATGTCCAATGTTAAGAGAGCTATTTGCCTGACACAAGGCAGGTACTAGTGAAAGCACCCAATGAGGAGACCTCAGTGTAAGGATGGTTAAAAATCCACCCCAGTGAATTAAGGGGATGATGGCAAAAGGGCTCTGCAGGGTCAGCCAGCCTGCTGACCAAAGCTGACACAAAGGCCAGGCTTGAGGCAGCTAAGAAAGAGCTTAATTATCTAGCCATTTTCATTCGAGTTGGGGCTAAACAGCAGGAGAAGTGTGCTGGACCACCAATTAGGTTAGTTAGGAGGTTATTCAGCCCAAGATCAGAAACAGAGGTGAAGCAGAGCCTGCGAGGGCAAACATCAAAGGTCCTCTTGGCCATCAGGGGGTTCCCCTTCCTACTGGGGACCAGGCCATTCCCATGACCTCACATACCAGTAGGCCTTAATTTCTGGCACTACTGAAATTCTGACCTTCTCGTTCAGATAGAATTTCATAACCTATGATGCCTACTGAACTTGAGTCAGTACCATTTTAAAATATTTTACTGCATATTGAGTTTTACCACAAAATCCAAATCTTATTACAATGCTCTTTTTAACAGAACTACACTATAACAAAAGAAAGTTTTTCTAACAGCTGTCATCATCTGAGTTCACCACATGAACTTCAGGGGCAGGGCAACACAAGATATTTCAGGCAGGAAATATTCATCCTGGTTTTCACTTCAATTATGCTCCCAGAGAAACCCTCATCCATACTCTGAAAATATCCCACATCCTTAAGAATAGTGGAATAACTAAGAATAGTATGAGTACTACGTTGTGTTCAAAATTGCAATGGAGAATTTGGTAGATGACAGAGTTTAATAGAATTTTGGCCACTCAACTATTCAGAGGGTCTTTCATTGTACTATTGAGTACAGACACACGTCTGGTTGGCTAAATACCCTAAATCTGAAACAGATAAACTCTCCCTGAAATACACAAACTCTACCTGAAACACATAAACTCCATACCTAAAATATATAAACAATCCTAGCCAACAACAATCCTAAAACCTTATAATCTCACTTTCACTTTTTCGTTGAAAGATACATTCACATTCAAATACAAGATTTCCTAAGATGTTTTGATCTCCTACTTCTCGCCATAAATAAGTGGGCAGTGGATAATAAATCATCTATCTGATATCATATATCTTTTTAGTAGCTTTGAGAATGTATACTGTAAACGTTTGGATTGAATTAGTAAAGACTGATTTGTACTATAGCAATTGAAAGAGAAAGTGTTCATCGCTCAGTCCTGTCCGACTATTTGCAACCCCATGGACTGTAGCCTACCAGGCTCCTCTGTCCACGGAATTCTCCAGGAAATATAGCAATTAATGGTTTTTAAATGTGATATAATTTATTAAGATTATGCTTATCTTAATAAATAATATTAATAATTGATAAATAACTATACATAATGCTTTCATTTTCAAAACCTTAGCCAGTGAAGTGGATCATATTGTTACAATAATATAATATAGTATATTTTAAAATATAATGTTTTCTTTACTATGAGTTACTTTTTTTCTTCCAGTTTAAAATACATTGTGAGTTCCATGTTGGTTTGAGGGGAAAGAAAAATCCATGCTGTTTCAGTAAATAGGATGTGGATAAGAATAAACTCCCATCATTTTACCTCTTCATTAAAATTCATCATTTTGGTATTTGTTGGGGTTTGGGGGCAGGGGGAAGAATAGCTCTGTCCTCTGCATCACAGCAGCTTTCCCTCCAAATGGAGATATGAAATGCAGCCTGACCCAGGACAATAGCTCAGTATAATACACACCACTTGGTGGATTAAAAATTTATAGGATATCTTTCCATCTCTGCTTAGAATACAAATGAACATATTCTTGTTTCACTTAAAGTGATTTGTCACTCGAGGCTGAAGAGATGTGTAACACCTTAAATTCTATGGGTTTTGCTTTTCTGATTATATTACCCAGAAAATAAGGTAAGCAACTAGAGTCCTTGGCAAGAGAGTCATATTCCACAAAGCAACCACATACAAATAATCTCCCTTTCCATAAAAGTACCAGTAGGTTGGGATGATACAGCTTCACTATCACACACACACACACACACACACACCTATATCATGTCACTATAACATTTTTCAGTAAACATTTCATTCCATATTAAGTGTATGTGTAGGGGGATATACTTAACACACACTATATGTAACATAACAGTGATTTCATGTTTCCTATCACCCATGTGACAACGCCCAGATAGAATTCTGGTGAGGGGTCAGGGGGCCAGTATATGCCAATAGGAGCACAACAAAAGTCTGGAGCCTGGTTCTTGCCTCATAAATTACCAAGAAAGGAAACATTTTATAGTGAGTAGTCAGTTAACTTTGTTTAAATACATCAAGAGAGAAAATTCTCTTTCCCTCTTTAGGCAAGAGTTGAAGTTAATCTACAAATATGGGGTTACCTTTTGAAAGATTTATGTAAGTTCAGCTAGATCTCTGATAGTGTTGATTAACAACACTCCTATAATGAGGGCATGTCCTTCCCCGAGGCCTTTCTCTTTCTCACCTCGCCTTGTAGCTACTAGGAGAGAATGCAATAACATCACAATTTCTGCAATGAGAAATAACTCTGTATATAAGTAGATTTAGAAATGACTAAAATCACTGTAATATCTGAGTGATTTTATCCTCAAAGATTTTCGTTAAAAATAAATTATTTTTAATAAATAAAAGTATTACTCATGGTACCGGGGGGAAAAATAAGAAAGCTTATTAAAAGAAAAGCTTAGTAAAGCTAAGAAAGCTTAGTAAAAGATTATGGGCAGAGAGCAAAAAGAAAAAATGTTCAAGGCAAAATAAAAAGTGAATTCCTATAATCATGTAGCAAGAATGAAACTTAAGCCCCAGGCTCTCAGAGATGGAAGAAAAAGCCTGAGAGTTTCAAGGTAAAATTGCAATCGAGAAGATATTTAGCTTGCCTTTGTAACCATCTGGGGTGATGAATGCAACCTCAAATACCCAGCAAAAGGCAACTATCAGAAGTCAACAATTTTTCTTACAACTAGTCTTACACACACATACATATACTGTCCCAAGTACATTTATTAGCTGCTAGCTGAATCATGTGTCATTTTCCCTAATCTTTTTATCAAGTCCTTGGAAACAACAACAACAACAAAAAGACACATAAAACGACTTTCTATCCCTATGATTTCCAATACTACAAATAAGTTCCAATAAAATTCCATCTGAAATAAACAACAGGACTTTATACCTAAACATTCTCCTTTTTTCAAAGATCTGATTCCTACAGGTAGAATTTTGGAGAGAATTATAGATGCTCATTTGAAGCTTAATATGATATGGATTTTAATTTGGCAGGGTGAATAACTCCAGAGAATCAGCTGAAAACTATTAGAATTAATTTTTTAGAAGCTCAGTAAAAAACGGTTGCAAGGTATATTTTTAAAGGTCACTTTTCATAAACCAGTTAGAAAATATATTGGAATAATAATTGACATTTAAAATAAAAGAAAAACATGATACCTAACAATAATCCAAATAACAAATGAATACAATTTAAATGAAGAAAAATAAATTTGTTAAGAAATATTTTTAAAAGAGATAAAAAAAATAAAGAGATACCATTTCCTGGGAGGGAGAAAGACTTACTCTTATAAAGATGACAGTACTTTCAAAATCAATTTATAAATTTTATGTGACTTAAGTCAAAGTCCCAGAGGGATTTAATTTTCTTAGAACTTGGCCAGAAAAAAAAAAAATGTTTAATTTATCTAGAAGAATGAACAGGCAAAACCAAATAAAAATGGTAAAGGATAGAAATGAAAGAAACCAGTTCAATCAGACCCCCCCATACATATCATGAAGCTACAATTATTAAGTCTGCAGACAGCACTGAGGAAAAAAAGATCAACAGAATAGAAAAAAATACCTAATATATAGAGCAGTTGTCCAACAGAAATGTAATGAGTCATATACACAATTTACAAATTTTCTAATACCCACAATTTTAAAAGTAAAAAGAAAAAGTCAAATTATTTTACCAATATTTATGAATTATTTATTAATAATTGTATGTGCTTAGTCATTCAGTTGTGCCCTACTCCTTGTAATCCCATGGACTGTAGCCTGCCAGGCTCCTCTGTCCATGGGGATTCTCCAGGCAAGAATACTGGAATGGGTTGCCATGCCATCCTCCAGGGAATCCTCTCAACCCAGGAACACAACTGGGGTACCTTGCATTGCAGGCAGATTCTTTACCAGCTGAGCTACCAGGGAAGCCCTTATATATCATTAATATATTATATATCTTATTGTATTAATATATCATCTTTTTTATACCCAAAATATTATCATTTCTATGTCATAAATATAAAAACATTATTGAGATATTTTTCTTCTTTTGCTGCTGTTGTTCTCAGTATTTGAAATCCAGTATGTATTTTACACTTACAGAACATTTCAGTTTGGCCCAACCATGTACTGAGGTGCCCAATAGTCACATACAGCCACAAGCTACTGTACAGACACAGAACAAATTAATACGTGGTCAAAGGTGTACAATGATTTCATTAAATGGTACTAAAACTAGATTCTCATTTTATTAAAAATTGTTAGCTTATATGCATATGTCAAACAATGAACAGTACACACTTAGAGTGTATAAAAGAATTAAATGTTTAAAAAATCCAAATTGGCAAATTGTCACACAACATAAGTTACCATCAAATTCTCCAACCTTAAAAGCAACATAAAAAGTCTCAAAATGTGTAGTCAATAGGTTTGATTATATAAAACTTCAAAACTTTTCATGTCTGAAATGAAAAGACAACTGGTAAAAAACAAATATTTACAACATATAGCAAATAGGTTTTAATAATTTTGAGGAACGCTTGTAAATCAAGGCACCGATCAGTAAGAACTTCAGCAGATAAATGGACAAAAGATAGAACAGGCAATTTAGAAAAGAAAGTAATCAACTAGTGAACCAACAAATGTAAGGAAGGGATCACTTCACTAGTAATTCCAGAAATACAAATTTAAACAATAAGATGATTTAATGCCCCTTTCAACATCTAACATTCATTTCTGCTAACTTTCCTCATTTTTGATGCAACCTATGAGGATATAATTGATTAGCAAATACTATGACACCATATCTTCTGCCTTTAAAAAGAATTCTGTTTAAATAGATTTTTAAGTGACTAAAATCAATGTAATACCTGAACTATTTAGTGCTCAAAGAACTTTGAGAGAAAGAGAAGCAAAAAGAATATTATGGCATATCTGAGTGCACAAATTAGCCATCTGAAAAACAGTGAAGGAATGAAAATGAACCCATACTTAAAGATAACGTGTTTTTGTTTTCCAAACCATCACAAATTACAGATATCATAAGCAATCTCAAATGTTCAGCTGCTGCAGTGACATACAGTAAAAAGAATAAAAAGAATAATGATCAAAGGGATAAATAATAATGAATAAAAAGAATCCTAAAATAGAACCCACTACATGCCCAAGCACCATTCTAGTCTAACCTCATAATAAGCATACACTGTAGATATCATTCACATTTCCACTTTACAAATTGGACCTCTTAGGTACAGAAGAGTTAAGTAACATTTTTAGGAACACATTGCTAGTAAGAGTATGGATTACTTACTACCCTGCGCATTTAACCACACTCTAAAAAGCAGGCTAAATTTTAGCTAATTAAATATTTAATCAATGCTTATTGTGTTAGTTATTTGCTCTAATGAAGTCCAATTAATGACACAACTGAGTTTAATTTTCTATGCTCAAGCAACACATGATACTGTAGAATTTCTTACATATGCTGAGATACAAAATACATTAAAATGATTTTATAAGATTTAAAATAGCTTTATTATATAAGTTTTTGTAAGGTTTTATGGTAGTCTTATCTTTCCTTTGAGCGTTTTGGTGGCTTGTATCAATGGCCTAGTCTTTAACCGGAAACAAAAGTTCCTGGCATTTGTATCACTGGAATAGTCTATGTATTTTCATTTCCCCTGTAGCTCTAGGAACAGGGAAAGAGAAAGATCATCTCATTAAGGAAGTGAATAGCCCATGGAGAATATCCCACAAAACAAAAGGGGAGATGGAAAGCCTCTTCTATCCAACTCCTTTGGATCTGGCTTTTCTGATCACATAATACAGTGTCTCAAGTCACAGAAAAGAAAGTATGATAATCATATTGAATAGAAAACTCAAGGCACAGCAGAGCTATGGCCACATCCTTGTTTGTGACTAAGAGAGCATACACACTTCACACACCCACCCCAACGCACAAGCTACTGAGGAAAGGGAAATCCCTGGAGTTAGGGCTCCCCAGCCATCCTGGGCTTCCATGTGAGATGGGAGAGCCTTGGTGGTCTCCCAGTCCAGGGAGGCTGCAGAGTGGAAGTCAAGGATGGTCTGTCTCAAGAATTTTTTCGAGGGTTTGTTGTAATGGGGTGAAATGACCCCAGGCTCTGGGCTACAGAGCAGGGCACCCAGGCTGGAGCTGAAAGGAGGCACCCTAGACCTCGGGTGAGGGGTAATAGCCAGCAAGAACTAAGCTGAGGCTTCCTCATACTGGCAGAATACATCATAAACTCACCAGCCACAGACGTGAGAACTAAATGCCAACACAAAGCCAACAAGAATGACCTCAGAAATCAGAGGCCCAGCAGAAAGGCCCGCACTGAGTCTCAGACCACCTCTTGCTGCCACTTCAAGAGTAACCATTTCCCACACCCAACACCATTCACCCAGGCACTGTCTTGGAGACAAGTCTAGAAGGAGAAGACAATCTGAAATATATTAGCATTTACCTGAAGGAGACTGTCACTACTGTTCTAAGTGTGTGAAGAGAATTAAAATTTTTGTGTAGGACTATATTTGACTTGTGTAGTATTCAGCAGGAGCTCAAAGAGTGGAAGAAATTTACAGAAAAAAAAAATAAGCAACATTTTTGTGTGTATATGAATGTGGTATGTACCTATTATTACATCATCCTAGTAACAATCCCTATGGCAAAATGGGATTTGCTTTACAGAGACCTGCTTAATGAAAAAGTTTCCTCAAAAGATTTTCATCTTGTTGCAGAGACAGATAAGAAGAGATTAACCCTGCTTTGGAATTAAAGTTTCTTTGCAGAAAATCTGCCATAAATAAAAAGCATCACATACCCCTTATTATGTTCTGAGTACTGTTCTAAATACTTCCACTGTCCTAAATACTTTCCCATTTAATCTTCATAATCATACCATGAGAAAGGTTTTATGATTTCAGTTTTACAGATTCAAAGAGCAAGGGCTGGAAAGGTTAAATAACTCACTATTGTTGTTCTGCAGGTAGGTGGTAAAACTCAGTTTACCCCTTTATTGTCTATCTTTGCTACCTTCAGGGCAAATGAGTCACTTCCAGGCTTTTCTACTAGTTCTCTGTTAGCTAAAGGTTGCTCACTAAAGATGAGAAGCCTTTGCCTTGCCCTGGAGCCACCCTTCTGACTGACCTGTCCTGTGAGTTCCAGGACCTGCCTGCTGAACATCTTCACTTGAATGCACCATCACCTCTAGCTCAGAATGCTCCAAGGGGAACACACCCTCTTCCTCCCCAAATCACTGCTGTTTTACATTTCTAATTGGCACCAATATTTTCTCAAGTCACATCTGGAGTCTATCCTAGAACCATTTTTTGTTTCTCATCCTCCATGTCTAATCTGTCATTAGGTCCTAAAGATTAGATCTCTCTATAACCTCTCAAATTCTCCCTCATCTCTCTTCTCAACTTATCCTAGAGGTTAAGACAAAGTCTCTAGAACAATAGCTACTAAAAATTCTGAGTTTATTAGCTCAGAATGCTACAACAAAAATACCATAGATAGGATGGCTTAAATAACAAACTTTTTTTCCTTTTTAAATTGTGAAAGTATGATAACACATTTACAGGAGACTTGGAAAGTAAAGAACAAAGTTACTTATAGTTCTACTATATATTACAATTATTTTTTAAGTAGATAAATTGAGATTTTTTTAGTTGGAGTTTCAATATCAAACTCTCAAAAATCAATAAAATGAATAGACAGTAAAGTAGGAGGATATAGTAGACCTGAAAAACAATACGAACCAATTCAACATAATTAAGATTTATACAATTTCACACAACAGCAGGATACAAATTCTATTCAAGTTATCACAAAACAGGAGACACTGGAACATATCCACGGACATAAAACAAGGTGCAAAGTTTCATGGCCTAAAGGTATTGAAATCATACAAAATCTGTTGTCTTATCACTGTGGAATTGTGTTAGAAATCAATGTCAAAAGATATTTGAAAATAACCCACATATTTTCAAGTGCAGCGTGACATTTACCAAGAGAGAACTTTGACTTAGCCACTGAAAGTCTCAATAAATTTAAACAACTGAAAAAAACACAGAGGGTGATTGAAGAAAAGAAAGCATATAAATAAGAAATTAATATCAAAATGAAAAATTAATATCAAAGATACATTTAAAGCACCATGTATTTAGAAATTAAATGTCTACTTTTAAAAGATGGGTGGTGTTCAAGAAGCCATTAACAAAGAAAATTACAAAATACTTGTAATAGAATAAAAATGAAAAGAGAATTTCTCAGAATTTGTTGTATGCTGCTGAAGCTGCTCAGTGCAACTAAATACAATGTGGAATGTTGAATAAGGTATGAAAACACAGTGTCCACACTAGGTTAAAATTTTGTGAAATCTGAACAAAATCTGTATTTTAATTAATAATACTGTGTTACATATTAATTTTCTTTTTATAACAACATAGTATTCTTTTATATTCTTAGAATTGGATTAGAAGGTTCAAGCCTCATTCAAACTTATTTTAAAAAATCACTAAAATAATAAACTTTCTAGACTTTCAGCAGTAATATTAGATGCCAAAATAAATGGAAATATATCAAAGTTTTGAGTGAAATTAAATTAGAAATATAGCATTCTATTTATACTTAGTCAAACAAGTGGAACCAAAATGTCCAAAATTTTTAACTAAGCAAAAATTCCTAAGTTTTCTAAAATTAAATATTATAATACACATGAGCATGTGCATGCTAAGTCACTTCAGTTCTATCTGACTCTGTGATCCTGTGGATCATAGCCCACCAGGTTCCCTTGTCCATGGGATTCTCCAGACAAGAATACTGAATTCTGCGCAATACTGGAGTGTGTTGCTCTGCCCTCCTCTGAGGGGACCTCTCCAACCCAGAGATCAAAGCCACATCTCTCACGTCTACCTGCATTGGCCACCAGGTTCTTTACCGCTAGCACCACCTGAGAAGCTTATATGTATCTGAGCTTTTCTTCTGCACTTGATAAAGACTTGAGAAAGAACAACAAAAAAAGCAATGAAGAAATTAGAGAACATAAACTAAACGAAATGGGAGCATTAAATATGAAATAGAAAAAGTGAAACAAACTAGATAAAAGTAAAAGATTATCATATAGTCTAGTTGTTATTAAACCTATAATCACCTTTTAAAATTCAGATGCACATTAAAATTATCTTGGAATTTTTTGAAAAACATAAATGCCCAGGTATTGTTTTTTCCTTTTCTCCAAAGCTCCAGATATGATTCCAATGAGCAGCCACATTTTAAAACAAACATTGAGGGAGGGGAACTAAGATGGCGGAGGAATAGGACGGGGAAACCACTCTCTCCCCAATAAATACACCAAAAGAACTTTTAAAGACCGCGCAAACTCCATAAAACAGGATCTAAATGCTGGCAGAGGACATCGGGCATCTGAAGGGACGGCCCATTGCTGACGAGAGGAGGTAGGACAAAAGAAAAAAGAGAGAAAAAAGTAAAGGGAGAGACAGAGTTGGGGGCGGGGATCCGTCCCGGAAGGGGAGTCTGGAATAAAGAGGAAAAAAAAAAAAAAGAGGAGAAAGGTTTCCGAATACCAGGGAGCATTCTCTCGGGCGGATTTGTGGTGAATCTTGGAGAGCAAGATAGCTGGGAGTAAAAGCAGATTAATAATTAAGCCCTGCAAGCTACGTCTCTGGCTGGAAGGCACAGGGAAGCGGCGGCGGCGGACACCCCACCCCCCACTAGCCAAAGCCGACTGCTCAGGGAGGGGCGGGCCGCGCGCTCAGGGAACGGAGCAGCCTGAGCAACCCAACCCAGGGGGCTAACCGGAGATAGACTGAGAAGTAGCCTTCCCCAGGAAGAGCCCCCCTGCCAGGCCCACGCAGAACAAGGAGAGGTGTGGAGTTGGCAGAGAGGCTGCTGGCCGGGTGGCACAGAACAAAGGGCGTGCGGAGTCGGCAGAGAGGCGGCCGGCCGAGGAGATCTGGGCGCCTGTGGGCTGCGGACCGGCCCAGCCCCCGCCCAAGTGCAGCGGGCATAACCCAGCCTCAGCGAGACCAAAGGGTGAGGTGGAGTCGGCAGGGAGGCGGCCGGCTGGGCGGAGCTGGGCGCCTTCGGGCTGCGGACAGACCCAACCCCTGCCCGAGACCAGCGGGCATAGCCCAGCCCCGGCGAGGCTTCCTCGGCCAGATTGCGCACAGAGCTAGGTGCTAACCAAGACTACTGGGGATTCTGGACGGATCGGAGCTCTGCGGTTGGGCCGGGGGAGGGGAGAAGCCGCACTCCCCAACTGCGCCGGGCGGACGACAGAGAGCCGAGCAGAAGGGGCGGGGGAAGCGCACTCAGCAGGAGCAGGGAAAACTCCAGAGCGCTGAATAGACACATAAAAGACCAGCAAACAGAAGACGCTTAAGCTAGCAGAGGCAACAGGTTTGGAGTCTATAGACCATGAGAAGTACAAGCCGGACCCAAGGAATTGTCTGAAAAATAAACTGACCCCTCCCAGTACGCATCAGCACCAGAGAAAGCCTTAGTTATAACTGTACTAGGAACATCTTTTAAATTTTTAAAACTTTTTTATACCCTTTTTTTTTTTTTAGAATTTTTAAGTCCCCTATAACCTTGTTATTTTCTTTTTTTTTCTTTCTTTCTTTTCCTTTATTTTTATTTTCCCTTTTTTTTTAGAAATTTTTTTTTTAGAATTTTTAAGTCCCCTATAACCTTGTTATTTTCTT
>ML661896.1:15069369-15153876 GCA_007570785.1 Antilocapra americana
TTAAAAAAAAATAATAAAACAAACATTATTTCTTACAGTTTTGGAGTCTGGAAGTCTGTGATCAGGGGGCTGGCATGGTTAGAATTTTGGTGGGAACCTGTCTCCTGCTTTACATATGGTTGTCTTCTTGATGATTCCACACATGGTGAAAAGGGATTGCTCTGGTCTACTCTTCTCTTATAGGGGCAGTAATATGATCATGGAGGATCCTCCCTGTAATCTTTCTACACCTAATTACCTCCCAAAGACCTCACCAGAAAATACCATCATATTAATGATTAGGGATTCAACATGTGAATTTTGAGTGAACACAGACATTCAGTTAATAGTAAATGTCTTATTTAACCTTTTCTTTCTGGCCTGAGTTTCTCCATCTATAAAGTTGGGATAAATAATAGTACTATTGCTCAGGATTCATATAAGGATTAAATTATATCTGTCAAGCCCTTGGGAAAGTGTCTCTTACATAATAAACATGTTTCCATAGTGCTATGACGAAGGTTTACCTTCTCTTCACCTTTCACCTGAAAACATTACAATAAACTTACAGTGACTTCCAAAGTCTTCCTGCCAGCCCTGTACTTCTCCAATCCAACATGTATGTTGCCATAACTCAAACAGAGGTTGGATGGTATTGGTAGGTAATTCCCCAACACCAGCAAAAGAAAGGAGAATAGAAAGCCTCTAATATAAAACAAGCAAGGCCCTCAGTAACAGAGGTTCAGGTACCCTAGGAGCCTCCACGCCTCTTGTACTATGCTATAGCCCTACTAAATTACTCATAGCTCATGGAAAATGCTGTCATATTGAGTCTCTAATTTTTTTTTTCATACTTCAGCCCCTGCTTGACATATTTTCTGCTCCTAACTCCATCCTTATCTCAGCACACTTGGAAAGTTCCTAATCTTCTCTAAAAACTGAGTTCATATGTTATTTTTCTATAGAGAATACCCTATTTCTTCCCTCTCCCATTTCTTCTACCTAATTTGGAAATAAAAATAACCACTTTTGTCCCACTAATCACATTTGTACCACACCATACCACACGCACAGTACTTACTTTAGACTTTGTAAACTAGCACTCCTGTGCTAAGCCCAGTTCTCTATAAAGTCCTACTCTTTCTTTTACCTACCATGGGGCAAAGAAGCCAAAGGAAAAATACAGGGACTTGAACACCCAAAGTCTGTGTATTTCCACCTTCTAAACCCAGTAGCTGGGGTCCTACTATTTCCTGCCTAATGTCTCAAGCCCTCTTGCAGTGTTAACAAAGGCCTTTTCCCTGGCCTATTTCCCAAGTGTAGACTAGGACACCAGTATACCCCTTGGCTACAGGTATCACCAAGGGGCAAATATTTGTAGTAAGGGCTCCAAGTATCTGGAGGCAAGTATGAAGAGGGCTTGGAAAATGAATTTGAAGTATTCACACACACATGCAAGGTTCTTCCTGATGCAGAATAAAAAGACAGAGATGGGAAGAGGATGGAATTGGGGGAACCACCTGTACTCATCTGAAAATGCTAAGAGCAGGTCTGTATAATTTCTGTCAGAGAATCTACAAAGCTTTAGTGTTAACCATTTAATCTTATGACTATTTCTATAATCTGTGAGAGCTAACATAGTCCTATCTCATTTACTCTTCACTGGAATTTTTTTTAAAAAATCCCAAAGTACATTGAACTCTCATTATTCACAGTGGTTATGTTCCATAATGTGGCCTGGAACTCTGAGTTAGTGAATACTAAACCATTGCTCCTAGGGGAAACACAGGGTTAGGTCCCTGTAAGTCTCTAGTCACAACACTTTCACAAACGAATCAGTACATAACCTTGTTTTATGTCTGTTTCTATTTAAACATCCCTTTTAAAATATATATTGCTGTTTCAGTGACATTGAACTCACAGTTGACAGCACTATAATTCATGCCTGAATGAAGCTTATCTAACATATATTATTTCTGTAAGCACATTACAGCCTTTTTGTACTTAGGAGCAATAGACAGCACTTCAGCACTATGCTTGGGAGCCATTTAAACAGTGAAGTCACCAACAAAAACACACACAAAAAATATGTATATAGTGAAAGTCGCTGTTGTGTCTGACTCTTTGCGACCCCATGGACTGTCCATGGAATTCTCCAGGCCAGAATACTGGAGTGGGTAGCCATTCCCTTCTCAGGGGATTTTCCTAACCCAGGGATCGAACCTAGGTCTCCCGCATTGCAGGCGGATTCTTTACTAGCTGAGCCGCAAAGGAAGCCCAAGAATACTGGAGTGGGTAGCCTATCCCTTCTCCAGCGGATCTTCCTGACCCAGGAATCAAACAGGGTCCTCCTGCATTGCAGGCGGATTCTTTACCAACTGATCTATAATGGAAGCCCATATATTAAAAACATGACACTAAATAGACTACTGGAGAAGGAAATAGAAACCCACTCCAGTATTCTTGCCTGGAGAATCCCAGGGACGGAGGAGCCTGACAGGCTGCCGTCTATGGGGTCACACAGAGTCGGACATGACTGAAGCGACTTAGCAGCAACAGCAGCAAATAGACCACAAAAAAGACACATTTACAGTATGAGAGCAGAAACAATGAAGCAGGGTGACATCCTGGTCTATCCAGCAAGGAACATGTAGGCTGAGAAATTCACATTTTTGTCACTCTGTGCATTTTCGCAAATGACTTGCAAAAGTGCTGAGAGTATTAATTTGCAAGATACAAATAAATTTTAGCAAGTAGGCAAATTCACAAGTACAGAATCTGCAAATAAAGAGAACTGAGTGCAATTGGGAGTCCTGAATCTCTTTCCCGGGGCTTCATCCTCCCATAGTCCAAGAACCTAAGGATAGACAGAGTCCAGAAAGGGAAGCCAATCCTTTTGCTTCCACATCCAAAAGGAACACAGCCTGGGCTCATTGGCTTATACAGTCTACATGTATTTACTGAGTGCCTGTTAGGAGCCAAACTGTGCTAAGTGCCAGGGACTGAGAGTCACAAGTTTGTTCTGATGAAAGCTTAGATGAATGGATGAGACAGATTTTAGCAGTAACATTAATAAATATGTAATGACAAACTGAAAGAAATGCTCTGGAGAAAAGAAACATGGCTTAGAGGAGCTTTTACAAAGTACCCTCCTAGACTGGGGATGTCACAGACATAGTGGGTGACCTGCACAACAGCCTCTTCTTTCTCTTTCTGCCTGGCAGAGTTGTCATTCTGTGTATACCCTTCCACATGAATCAGGAGGAGGATCCTAGAATGAGCCCAAGGGTAAGTCCTTAGTGGTATGAGGATATGTATATATGCATGTAGGGCATAAGACATGAAGGTACAACTACTGGGGTTACATCTGTGAAATAGGTGCTTGCTTCTATATGGAGACATGTAGCAAGAACCAGACCCTCTTCTTTCACTGTATACACCCTGTGGCAGACAACTTGGAACCATGAATAAAGCTAAAATTACACAATGAAGATCATAAAAGACAGACAATACCATCATTGAGAATTAAGCAATCTTCAAGTCTCCCCTCCTACCACCAGGATACCGTCACACATCCCCTATGTAAGATATTAATAATAATTTGATCTCATTATTTAAGCCAAAGATAGCTGTCCCACCTAATCCCAAATGACCCCATTCACATCTGAGTCTACTATGAGAATTTATGGTCCTAGTGAAGTGCAACTTAATCCCCTATTTAAACTGCACAATAAACAGGGCTGAGTGGGATTCAGCCCTGAGAAGACTCCTCTGAGGAAGTGATGGCTAAATTAACATCTAGGGGTGATAAAATATCAAGATGAAGGAAGATGGTAGGCCATATCCAGTCTTACTGAAACTTGAATGAGCCCAGAAACATAACTGGTACAATCAGCATTCCTTTTATGATTATAACGTAGGCCCCTGAATTGTGATGTTTCCTTCCTTCCCTTGCTTCTAACCTAAAAAGAAGCACTGAGCCCTATTTAGTCATCTGACTCTTTGGGCGTCTCTCCTGCACAAGAGAACGGCTAAATCATTCATACTATCATGTAATGTTGATCTAAATTTGCTAGATCATCAAATAAAAAAACAAAAGATCCATATAATAAACTGAAAATAACCAAAGCTGAGTCCAAACCCACATTTTGCCAACTCCCAAATCTGTGCTCTAGACTCCAGTAGGGAAGAGCCTTCTATGCAGAGAGCAAGATACAAAGAACTTGTGGCAGAAGGAAACCTAGTGGGTTTAAGAATTTGAAATAGGGAGAGGGTTGAGATGTGGAGTAGCATGAAGCTTTAAGGAACAGTCTAAACAACTCAGGGTTCTGTAAATCAAGTTAAGTTTTTGAGTCATTATTCTAAACCAATGGAAAGCCATTGAAATGTTTTAAACAGGGGCAATATCATCAGGTTTGCATTTTGAAAATATTCTGGCCACAGTGTTCAGAAAGGCATGGAAGAAGGGAATAGTAGATATTGGTCACCAAGTTAGGAAGCTTTTACATTCATCCAGAAGGATGTTGGTAATTTGGACTAAGGAATAACAGGAGAAAAAGAAGTTTAGGCAGTAAAATTGAAAAAGACTTCTTGATAAACTTGATATGCAACAGGAAAGGTGTGAGCAGTATCAACTCCTTGGCTTTTGACTCATTTAACTGATGGATGATGGTGCCATGAAGAGAAAAGATAAACGCTTGAAATACAGATCACGAGTTCAGTTTTGGACATGTTGAATTTAAGATGCTTTGGAAATGTCAAGTAGGCAAATGGAAATAATGGTAGAGTTCAGACAAGAGTTCTGGGCTGGAGATAAAAGTTGGAAATCATCTATATGGGGATGACACTTGAGGTAATGTATATGTGTCAGTCACGATTTTTTGGTTACAAGAATTAGAAATCCTCCTTGGCTAGATTAAATAAACAAAAAGTGATGATAAAAGAATTTAGTACAAGGAAATGTGGTATATGTCTCAAGAAAAAATTTAAGCCTAAGAAGGAAAGTACCAGACTGGCTCTGAGGACTGAGGCAATGGAAATCGATGAATGGTAACTACAGAGCATCACATCACAGGAATAATTCAGCCCCAGTTTTTTCCATCCTCTGGCATTTGAGGTAAATATTCCCAGAAGTGAAATTCTAATTCTGCTGTTCAGGTAAGAGCAGAGACCTTTGACTGGTGGTCCCATTATGACTGTAAGGGAGGTAGTTCCTCTCCATCAGAAAAAAAAAAAAAAAAAAAAAAACTATGGGTGAGATGGCATTAAAAAAAGGAGTAAGAGATACTGCATCAGTAAAACTGTCAACAGAGTTCCACTAAAGATGGGGATCTGAATGGTCAGGGAAAAGAGAGAAAAGATTAAGTCCAAAGCTTGAGGAATTAGGTCCAAAGCTTGGCCAACATTCAATGGGCAGAAAAAGGAAGATACAAAAGACTGTGGTCAGCAAAGTAGAGGAAAACCAAGAGGGTGTTGCTTTATCAGAGCCAAGAGAGAGAGTGTTTAAAGATGAGGGCAAGCTATACAGGTTTGATGCTTGGGGCTGGTGCACCGGGATGACCCAAGGGGAGGGAATTGGGAGGGAGGAGGGAGGGAGGTTCTGGAGGGGGAGCATATGTATACCCATGGTGGATTCATGTCAATGTACGGCAAAACCAATACAATAAAGTAAAGAAAATTTAAAAATAAATAAATAAATAAAGATGAGGGCAAGCTATGAATAAGCTGGATAAAATTAGGACTGAAAACTATCACTGTCGATAGTGACAGAAAAGTCACAGGTGACTTTAATGACAGCTGCTTATGTGGCTTGATGCTGCTGCTGCTGCTGCTAAGTTGCTTCTGTCGTGCCTGACTCTGTGCGACTCCATAGATGGCAGCACACCAAGCTCCCCCGTCCCTGGGATTATCCAGGCAAGAATACAGGAGTCTGTTGACATTTCCTTCTCCAATGCATGAAAGTTAAAAGTGAAAGTGAAGTTGCTCAGTCATGTCCTACCCATAGCAACCCCATGAACTGCAGTCAACCAGGCTCCTCCATCCATGGGATTTCCCAGGCAAGAGTACTGGAATGGGGTGCCATTACCTTCTCCGGTGGCTCGATGGGTGGAAGCCAAAATGAGTAGAAAGTGAGAAACAAAACTGTACATAAACAGTTTTGAAAAGCTAGGTCCCACCAACAGAGGAATGGATAAAAAAGAAGCGGCACACTTATACATGAAATATTACTCAGCCATAAAAAGGAACAAAACTGTGCCATTGGCAGAGATGTGGATGGACCTAGAGATTGTCGTACAGAGTGAAATAAGCCAAAAAGAGAAAAACAAATACAGTTTAATATCACTTATATGTGGAATCAAGAAAAAAGATGGAGATGAAATTATTTGCAAAGCAGAAATAGAGGCACAGATCATAGAAAGCAAACATATGGATACTGTAGAGGGGAGGGGGAGAGGGGTGGAATGAATAGGGGATTTCAGTTCAGTTTAGTCGCTCAGTCAGGTCCGACTCTTTGCAACCCCATGTATCACAGCACGCCAGGCCTCCCTATCCATCGCTGACTCTCAGAGTCTACCCAAACTCATATCCATCAACTTGGTGATGCCATCCAGCCATCTCATCCACTGTCGTCCCCATATCCTCCTGCCCCAAATCCTTCCCAGCATCAGGGTCTTTTCCAAAGAGTCAACTCTTCGCATGAGGTGGCCAAAGTATTGGAGTTTCAGCTTCAGCATCAGTCCTTCCAATGAACACCCAGGACTGATCTCCTTTAGGATGGACTGGTTGGATCTCCTTGCAGTCCAAGGGACTCTCAAGAGTCTTCTCCAACACCACAGTTCAAAAGCATCGATTCTTCAACTATCAGCTTTCTTTATAGTCAAACTCTCACATCCATACATGACTACTGGAAAAACACAGCCTTGACTAGATGGACCTTTGTTGACAAAGTAATGTCTCTGCTTTTCAGGATGCTATCTAGGTTGGTCATAACGTTCCTTCCAAGGAGTAAGCGTCTTTTAATTTCATGGCTGCAATCACCATCTGCAGTGATTTTGGAGCCCAGAAAAATAAAGGCAGCCACTGTTTCCACTGTTTCCCCAAATATTTCCCATGAAGTGATGTGCCCAGATGCCATGATCTTAGTTTTCTGAATGTTGAGCTTTAAGCCAACTTTTTCACTCTCCTCTTTCACTTTCATTAAGAGGTTCTTTAGTTCCTCTTCACATTCTGCCATAAGGGTGGTGTCATCTGCCTATCTGATGTTATTGATCTTTCTCCCAGCAATCTTGATTCCAGCTTGTGCTTCCTCCAGCCCAGCGTTTCTCATGATGTACTGTGCATATATGTTAAATAAGCAGGGTGACAATATGCAGCCTTGATGTACTCCTTTTCCTATTTGGAACCAGTCTTTTGTTCCATGTCCAGTTCTAACTGTTGCTTCCTGACCTGCATACAGGTTTCTCAAGAGATAGATCAGGTGGTCTGGTATTCCCATCTCTTTCTGAATTTTCCACAGTTTATTGTGATCCACAAAGTCAAAGGCTTTGGCATAGTCAATAAGCAGAAGTAGATGTTTCCCTGGAACTCTCTTGCTTCTTTGATGATCCAGTGGATGTTGGCAATTTGATCTCTGGTTCCTCTGCCTTTTCTAAATCCAGCTTGAACATCTGGAAGTTCACAGTTCATGTATTGCTGAAGCCTGGCTTGGAGAATTTTGAGCATTACTTTACTAGGTGTGAGATGAGTCCAATTGTGCAGTAGTTTGAGCATTCTTTGGCATTGTCTTTCTTTAGGACTGGAATGAAAACTGACCTTTTCCAGTCCTATGGCCAATGCTGAGTTTTCCAAATTTGCTGCCATATTGTATGCAGTACTTTCACAGCATCATCTTTCAGGATT
Organism: Antilocapra americana; assembly: GCA_007570785.1. Taxonomy (NCBI): domain Eukaryota; kingdom Metazoa; phylum Chordata; class Mammalia; order Artiodactyla; family Antilocapridae; genus Antilocapra; species Antilocapra americana. The sequence goes on from ML661896.1 coordinate 15,077,248, forward strand.
TGAAATAGCTCAACTGGAATTTCATCACCTCCACTAGCTTTATTTATAGTGATGCTTTCTAATGCCCACTTGACTTCACCTTCCAGGATGTCTGGCTCTAAGTGAGTAATCACACCATCGTGATTATCTGGGTCATCAAGATCTTTTTTGTACAATTGTTCTGTGTATTCTTGCCACCTCTTCTTAATATCTTCTGCTTCTGTTAGGTCCATACCATTTCTGTCCTCTATTGAGCCATCTTTGCATGAAGTGTTCCCTTTGTATCCCTAATTTTCTTGAAGAGATCTCTAGTCTTTCCCATTCTGTTGTTTTTCTCTATTTCTTTGCATTGATCACTGAAGAAGGCTTTCTTATCTCTTCTTGCTATTCTTTGAACTCAGCATTCAGATGAGAATATCTTTCCTTTTCTCCTTTGCCTTTCACTTTTCTTCTTTCACAGCTATTTGTAAGGCCTCCTCAGATAGCCATTTTGCTTTTTTGCATTTCTTTTCCATGAGGATGGTCTTGATCCCTGTCTCCTGCACAATGTCATGAACCTCCGTCCATAGTTCATCAGGCACTCTGTCTATCATGTCTAGTCCCTTAAATCTGTTTCTCATTTCCACTGTATAATCATAAGGGATTTGATTTAGGTCATACCTGAATGGTCAAGTGGTTTTCCCTCCTTTCTTCAATTTAAGTCTGAATTTGGCAGTACAGTGTGATCTGTTCAGTGATCTGAACTTGGGGGATTTGGACTGACATATATACACTATTGATGAAAGTGAACCGTGAAAGAGTTTGTCACTCAGTCGTGTCCAACTCTCTGCAATCCCATGGACTGGAACCTATCAGGCTCCTCTGTCCATGGAATTTTCCAGGCAAGAACACTGGAGTGGGTTGCTATTCCCTTCTCCAGGGGATTTCCCTAACCGAGAGATCAAATCCAGGTCTCCCACATGTGCAGGAAGATTGTTTACCATTTGAACCACCAGGGAAGCCCATACACTATTGATACTATGTTTAAAATAGATGTAATTTCCTGGTGGCTCAGCAAGAATCTGCCTGTAATACAGGAGCCACAAGAGATGAAGGTTCGATTCAATCCCTGAATCAGAAAGATCCTTTGGAAGATGGCATGACAACACACTCCAGTATTCTCTCCTGGACAACCCCATAGATGGAGAAGGCCGGCCGTCTACAGTCCATAGGATCTCAAAGAGTTGGACATTACTGAATATTGAGTTGGCCATTAGCATACACACATGCACGCACACACACACACATAAACATATAAAATAGATAACTAATGAGAACCTATGGTACAGCAAAAATAATTCTACTCAGTACTCTGCAGTGACCTAAATGGGAAGAAAATCCAAAACAGAGGGGAGATGTGTATATGCACAACTGATTCACTTTGCTGTACAGTCTAACACAACATAGTAAAGCAACTATACTCCAATAAAAATTTAAAAATAAATAAAACAAGTTAGGTCTTGAAGTGAAAAAGCTGGCTTAAAACTCAGCATTCAAAAAACTAACATCATGGCATTCAGTTTCATCACTTCATGGCAAATAGATGGGGAAACAATGGAAACAATGAGACTTTATTTTCTTGGGCTCTAAAATCACTGCAGATGGTGACTGCAGCCATGAAATTAAAAGACATTTACTCCTTGGAAGAAAAGGTATGATCAACGTAGGCAGCATATTAAAAAGCAGAGACATTACTTTGCTGACAAAGGTCCATCTAGTCAAAGCTATGGTTTTTCCCATAGTCATGTATGAATGTGAGAGTTGAACCATAAAGAAACCTGAGTGCCATAGGAGTGATGCTTTTGAATTGTGGTCTTGGAGAAGACTCTTGAGAGTCCATTGGACTGCAAAGAGATCAAACCTGAAGGAAATCAGTCCTGAATATTCACTGGAAGGAATGATGCTGAAGCTGAAGCTCCAATACTTTGGCCACCGATGCAAAGAACTAACTCACTGGAAAAGACCCTGATGTTGGGTAAGATTGAAGGCAGGAGGAGAAGGGTACAATAGAGGATGACATAGTTGGATGGCATCACTGACTCGATGGACATGACTTTGAGCAAGCTCCAGGAGTTGGTGATAGACAGGGAAACCTGGCATGCTGCAGTCCATGGGTCGCAAAGAGTTGGACACAACTGAGTGACTTAAATGAACTGAGGTCTTGAAGGGAATGAGAAACTAACTGCAAAAGATTTGAGTTGAAGGAGGTTTTATTTTCAAAAAATTTGTTAAGGTTTAAATCTGGATGAGAAGGCTAGAGTTGAGGAATCATAACTAAACATACAAGCTATAGATGGGCTAAGTATGGAATGTTCTGAGGACAAGAAGCCTTGGCCTGTACCTGGAGAAAGAACACCTCCCTAAAAAAAGGGGGAAGAGGAGGAGAGGAGCTGAGGAGGTGGGATTTGGAACTACCACGGGGAGGAGCTGAGGAGGTACTTACCTAACGCTTGGTAAGTACCTAGCGATCTTGGATGTCCTATGCAGAGAGTAAGGGCAGAATGCCAAGTCTTTCCATAGGCCAACTGTGGAATTTCAAAAGAGAATGAGATCACTCCTGGAAACTCATCTCAGCTGAGATTGTCCCAGGCTTGGATTCCCAAGGCTTTGAGAGCTTCATATTCACCACATCCTGGGCATCAGCCAAGTTAGGACTGCTGTGTCAGAGATGAGTCAGCGTCTGCCCTTACAGGCCCGGTCTCCAATCTCTTTTAATCTTAGGACACCACTAGACTAAAAACTATTTTCCTTTTACTCTCTGAGAGGCAAAGTGTCTCAGTATATCTCCTCTCACAGATAATCAAGTTACACATCATCCTCCCAGTGGTCGTGCAGGAAAGGCATCTCCATAGACTTCTGATCACACTCTTCACCCTGAAAAACAGGGCTTTCTGCCCTACTACCAAAGTATATCAACCCTACTTGCCAGCTTAGTAGGGGAAGTTAAATTGGGGCAGGGAGAATGGGACTATGGCCACCTTTGGGGAAAGGGAGCTATCTTCACTGACTGAAAAATAATATACTCTCCCTAAGGGTAACAAAGTCATATTCCAGCCCTTCACCAACTAGAACAGAGAAAGATCACAAGTTACATTGTCAGCAGAATACCCATTTACACCTGTCTTTTGTTTTCCTTTGTCAGGAAGGAACTAAGTCTTCTGGTCTTTCCATCTCCAGGGTCCATCACAATGTCTACCACATAGCAGGTCCAAATAAACTCCTGTTCCATTCAACTGATAGTGCATGGACAGGTATACAAGTCTGTATTCAAGAACTGTCCTGCTTCCCAACTATAGGAGATCCTTAAGTTAGAAAGATTCTAGAGTCGTTTATTGGGATGGTCTACAATATAATACAATTTCTGAGAAAGACATTTAAAGGATTCATTAAAATCTAGACTTTCTGCTCAGCCTTCTAAAGTTATCACGTGCTAAATTTCAGTATCAGATCTTGGCATTGTCAGAGTGCATTTTAGCTTTTTGTGTGCTGCTAAAAGGTAAAGAAATGTCCTCCTTTTTCAGTAGTAATAAACTTCCCCCAACAATGTCTCTAGAAAATTATACATGTCTATTTGAAGTGAGTAGGAAAGTTCAGCCACCCTTTATGGGACCAGCCACAGCTCTGGGGTCTTCCCTATGTTTCAGCACCAGTCGCTTTGCTATCACATTGCACAGGCCAGTTACTGCCTGGAGGAGAACAACCCCTCCAATAAAAGCTTGGCATGTCATCATGCTTGTCCCTAAAAGGCTCAATGTCTTCATGAAAGCTGTTACTCACTGTTAGCCCAGGTTTCAGACTCTGTTAATAATTCTAAACAATGGAAACCCAAAATAGGGAATGCTGTCCTTAGAGCTAATTCAGTATTCACAGTTGCTAATTATTTATGTTTAGTCCTCCTTCATTCTCCAGCTCAGGCACAATGATCTTTGTAAATGTTTTAAGAACCTCTCAGTAAATAAAAATGATAAATCTTGACCTTCATGGTATCTTTCCAACTCTAACTATATCAGATTAATTTCCTCTCAAGACTTCACATTTTCAAGGTCCAAAGAGGTTTAAGTAACAAACTGATGTAAATAGTAGGTAATGGGCCCTGATATATGTTCTGAACTGAAAGAATATCCAATATGAAGGAAAAAGTAGGAAAATATAATAAAGCTCCAAATACAGTTGTCATCAGAGATGGTAGGAAGCCTCAAAAACTGACCTTAGTTAGAAGTTAGAGCAACTTCTAACTAAGCAGTCTGTTAACAAAAGCAGATACCATTTCTTGCCTTCCCCAAACTGTTCTTTCAGAAAGTCAGTGGTTTTAACGTCACTATTCCAAGCATCAAAATGAGGCACTAGTAAGCCAGCTGCTTCCAGTGCACTATAATATCAAGACTTGGGTTTGCTAAAGGTGTACAGATTGTTAGCAGCCAAAGGGTGATTGTATTCTAGCCAAACGTTCAGTCTGGCATAAGAAACATATTTTCATCTCTCCCCAGCACAAGGGGAACTTTTACCTAGAAATTGGACAAAACAGAAAAATTGAATCTATTTTTGGCTCCTGGACGCTCTTCCCACAGCTTCTGTCTCTTTCCTGCAGTCGTCTCCCTGGCCAGCCTTCTCCTTAGATATTCTGGGACCGATATTCTGGGACCAGTTCCATAGCTACATTTTCATTCTACCTTTTTGCATCTGCTGAAAATAAAATTGCCCAAGATGTGGAACAATTCCTCTGAAATTCCCACAGCATCCTTTCTTTGCTGCTCTGCCTGCTTCCATTTTCCTGAACCTCTCACACTCAAAATCTAAACCTAACGCTTCACATACGGGGACATAGTTTTATCTTTGCCCTTCAGTTTCCTCCCTCACTATGTTTTTTATACACTGACTACTTAAAATACTCACTAATGGGAAGCTCTTACAGAATTCCATAAAATAGTAAAATTATCCACCGTTTACAGTAAGTGTTCACACCCGAAGACTGGTAGGATATAGATGGGAGGCTATTCATCCTTTTAGTTCCCTATCTGATCAAGAATGAAATCAGTCTTACTAACCATTCCCTTTGTGTGCTGATCTATGTTCTTTGTTTAGAATCATAATGACATCCAGAACACTGAATCATTTTTCTTTCCTAATTTTTACTTAAAGAGCTAAAAAAATAGTTCTTTTCATTTGGCAACAGATAGAAATGACTAACATTATAAATTCTGTATATTTTTGTTTCCTTTAAGCAGACATTTCCCTTGCTAGTTTTTTTTTTTTAAATATAGTACATAAGGACTAATGAGCTTAATGTTTAAACCACTGATATCATCTATACTGGCTTTTTTAAAAAATCACTTTGTATACATCCTTGGGCCAGGAAGAGCATGATTTTCTATCTTCCAGGTTTTAAAGTTGTTTCCCCAAAGCACTAAAGAGTCAATAATTTAGAAAGGAAAAGCTTGCCATAGCATTTTATTGATGAAGAGTGTCTTAGCTGTTTCCAGAATGTTCTTTACAATGCAGTACATCAGGGTTCATAGTCTACTTTTCAATAAGTACATAAAAGGAGCCTAGTCTTATTAATCCTGAAAAACAGCATTCTGTATTTCCTCCTTTCTGCTTCCAGCCTTCAGTGTGTAATGACATTGTATAGAAATCTGCACTTTTTTCAAGAGGCCAATTTCCTCCCTATTAATTAACCTCACTGCTAATTAGGTTGTGTAAGACCTGTTTGTAGAGTTTACAGAAAATAACAACATATCCATTATGTCAGCAATCAAAGGCAAACAATATTGGGAAGATGCCAGGGATTAAAGCCCATCAGTAGATTCAAAGACAAGGAGGAAATGGTACTCTAATTTCAAAGAACTTTGCATGATAGTAATAGTGGCCACTCACTTATTTTGAAGAGCCATTTCAGAAGGATAATAGGAAGAATAAGCTGGAGGAGGATGTTCTAGCTATAAGCCAGTGCCACTGCATCCTGATCCTTCAATCCATTCACCCTCTACACTTCCCAAATCACCCAGCCCCTGTGGCAGGTGAACTGTCTGGCTTACCAGAAATACCTCATTTGCCCAGACTAGGAGAGACCAAAAAAAAAAAAAAAAAAAAAAAACACCGCTGCTCATGTTTACTGAAGATCCAATCATGGTACACGGTTTTAAAGAAAAGACAAAAGAAATTCCTTCCCTTGGTAAGACATAAAGCATGATGTTCAAGCAGGTTTGCATGGCCAATCAGGTGGTATTATCTAATAGTCCTGGGGTCAGCTTACCTTCTCATTTCTAGTACAGGGTGGGATAACGTAGGGAACTATAGAAACTACCTTTTAAATCCCATCCTCTTTGAACTCTTTGCCAAAAAAAATGTTCCCTGAACCACTAAGCCACCCCCAAATACCAATGCTATCAATTCCAAGTGCTTACTTATCACTCTACTAAGATCCATGAGGCAAACAGAAATACTGGGTTGGCCAAAAAGCTCATTAAGTTTTTCCATAAGATGTTACAGAAAAACCCAAATGAACTTTTTGGCCTACCCAATAGTATTGAAGGCACGTGGAGAAGGCAACGACAGGGAATGAGATGACTGGATGGCATCACCAACTCGATGGACATGAGTTTGAGCAAGTTCTGGGAGTTGGTGATGGACAGGGAAGCCTGGTATGCTGCAGTCCATGGGGTCACAAAGCGAGGAGGGGTTCAATTATAATGGTCCCCTCCTCTTGAATATCACCTGCCATTCTCTACTTGCTGATGAACAGTGCCTCCCACTCAGAGCAGAATCATGACTGAGCTACTGAACTGAACTGAAATGAATAGTATAAAATGATCCCTACCAGTCCAGACTTGGCATTATAGGAGTGTGTAAGTGTGTGTGTGTGTGTGTGTTTGCATGCATGCATGCACATCCTCACACACGGCTGTACAACCCTACACCCTTGGTTTGGGCCTGCTCCCCAGTTTCTGATATCCCTAGGGCATTCCTTCTAGATTGCCTCCTAGCCACAAGCATTGGTTATTCAGAGTAGTTCAGCACATACAAGTCAGAGGGGCAGCCAGAGAGTGAAGGAATTTCACACAAATCATATTCCACTGAAGTACGACAATGCTTACACTTTCACATTGTACGGTCAGCACAGCTCAGATTTAATTAAAGCACTCAATCGCACCATTACCGTTTTTAGTGACAGCTCAGGTATAAATATATTAAGCACAATTCTTTCCAGGCACTGCTTGTCAGCACTCTCCTTAAATGCCCTTTTGTCTTCTCTAGCCTAATTCTAAAAGCCTGAACTTTTAGCTTATAAATGATTAGTATCTACACACTTCCATCTCCAATTCCCACGTTAAATTACTCTTTAGCCTTTTTCTGGATTCCTCAAGAGTAATAAGTCTCTTACATTGGCCCATAATTCCTCCCTTTTAACTTTAATCAAAACTGCATTGACATCCCAACCTCATTCCTCACAGCTGACTTCTCTATATCTCCTCTTTCACTGGCCTGGACATAAGTTTTCTCCCTCTCCACAGATGCTGGATGCTGCATCTTATTTTTTCCACCCCAGGCTTTTACTGCACAGTTCCTTGGCTTCTTCCTCCAAACTATGTGTTTCTCTAGCTTTTCCATTTGCTCTTGGAATCCTTTTCTCCCATTCATTTATTCAACTATTTATTGAGCACCAACTATGTGCCAGGACCTGTTCTGGGGCCTTAGGTACATCAGTGAACAAAACAGATTAAGATGCCTGACTTTGCAGGGCTTACAATCCAGAAGGTAGAAACAAAGAAAATTTTATTTATTTATTTATTTATTTTTATTTTTTAAAAATTTTCTCAGAAATGTACAGCAAGGGGAATTTGTGGTGTGTTGGGGGGAGGTGCGGGTCAAGTGAAGACAATGACTTACTGTATACGAAAACTCACTTTTCTTAGGGAAGGACACCAAAGCATGAGCCTGGTTCCGTGGCCTCTTCTGGATCTCTAAATTAACCATATCACCACAGACATACTGACCAGCAGGAATGCCTTACCCTCATGTTTTTAACTGTTAGATCATTCTGTCTGTGTATCACTAAGTTTTATGGCTTTGTGCACATCTAGATACTGTATCATGAAAAAGATGGAGTAAATTGTGGATCTGGTAGTTTCATAAATGTGTGATCACCCAGAAGAAAATAATGGTGTGATTTTGGGTGGGTGTTTTTTTTTTTTTTTTTTTTTGCAAGAAGCAGTGGTTGTTTTTCTTTTGGCAACGCATTTGATAAATTTTGACGTTTTAAGGATGCTTGTACATAATGTGTGCATACCACTTTGTTCTTGGTTTGTAAATTAACTTTTATAAACTTTACCTTTTTTATACATAAACAAAACCAAGTTTCTCAAGGCTACCTTTGTATTCTCTCCTGTACCTCTTGAGCCTTGAACTTTGACTTCTGCAGCAATAAAGCAGCATTTCTATGACAAAAAAAAAGAAGATATTTTAAGAAGGCATAGAAGTAATTGACTTGTATTTTAGTAACATGAGAGAGTTTAAAAGATTGCATTCTCCTTCTATGCTAAAAGCACACTTTCATACAAACAATAAAAAAGAGAGATTTTTCCTAACCAAAAAAAAAAAAATTTTCTCTACTTTATTGTGTTGGTTTTGGCATACATTGACATGAATCCGCCATGGGTATACATATGCTCCCCCTCCAGAACCCCACTCCCTCCTCCCTCCTGATTCCCTCCCCCTGGGTCATCTCGGTGCACCAGCCCCGAGCAACAACCTTGGGCTGGCAATTGATTTCACATATGATAATTAACATGTTTCAATTCCGTTCTCCCATATCATCCCACCCTTGCCCTCTCCCATAGAGTCCAAAAGACTGTTCTATACATCTGCATTTCTTTTGCTCTCTTGCATACAGGGTTCTCATTACCATCTTTCTAAATTTCATTTAAAAATTTAAAAATGAGCATCCAACTTAAATGTCAGTAGGTTGTGATTAATACCTTAGAAAAAGAAAAAGTAGATTAGAGCAAGGAGAACAGGAGTATGATACGTGTAACCTCTAGGAGGAAAACTTGAACTTGACAAGGAATTAACTAAGCAGATTTCTTGGGGAAGAGCATCCAAGTGGGAAAAACAGCTCAGTTCAACCAAAGGGTCTCAGGCAGAAGGGTAGGCCTTGCCTGGAACATTCAGAAAACAAGACGGTGGCCAGTGTGGCCAGAGCAGTATGGGTGAGGGGCAGAGGAGGGATTCAATGACAATTTTCACCCCCTCTTGAATATCATCTGCCATTCTCTACTTGCTGATGAATGGTGTCTCCCACTCAAAGAAAAACCGTATCCCTTTAAAACCTCACAATATGCATCTATTATAAGTAACTCCTCTGGCTTCCTGGTGGCTCCACTATAAAAATCCACCTGCCAATGCAGAAGACACAGACTGATCCCTGGGTTGGGAAGATCCCCTGGAGAAGGAAATGGCAACCCACTCCAGTTTTCTTGCCTGGAAGATCCCCTGAAAACAGGTGCCTGCGGGCCACAGTCTATAGGGTTGCAAAGAGTTGGACATGACAGAGTGACTGAGTGAACTATCAACAGCAAAGGTAGTTCCCATATGTTTAAAAAGTAGTTGCTCCAAGTTAATAAAAAAAAAAATCTTGACAAAGATTACTTTGTATCACCTCCTATAGATGTGTGCTATTTTCTTACAATACTCACCTATTTGGGGAGTATGAAATACATTTCTTCTCAATCAACAGAGTTTTTGTCCCATAGGATGCAGTAGGAGAAGGCAGAGCCTGAGTGGAGGACAAGATTAGCGGCAATGGGAGAAGAAAGTAGGTGAGCCAGCAGGCAAGAGAGATGAAGAGTAAAGTGATTTTCCTCTGCCACTGCAATGATACAGCCTTTTTCTGCCCCTTCCATAAACCCCTAAACAGTTCAAAAATATTAGAAAGATTCCAAGCATCTTGGAGTAGACAGTGTTGAGGCAAAAAGTTGCACAAGTATGAGTGTTTTTATAAGTATGTATTCATGCACTAAACAAATATTTATCACACATTAGTCTATGCTGACAAAGATAAGCACAACATGGCTTTACTGATTCTGACAAACTCACAGCCTCTCTAGGGTGAAAACTCAACAAGTAAGCAGCAAATAACTTTATAGATCTTCTTACTTTTATGTGCAGGAGTTCTAAATCAGAGTGCTCTTTAGACTTCCCCTCTGGAGATGTTAAACATACACAGTGGATCTCATCATAGAACCATCAACCCCATTTTTTTTTTAACTTTCACTGCATGCATATTGAAATCACCTGAAGAGTTTTTAACAGAAGATTGAGAAGATTGTCTGGGTCCAAGCCCAAAAATTCTGATTTAATTGTTTGGGGATGTAGCCTAGGCATAAGAATTTTTAAGCTCTCTATATGATTCTAGTGTTCAGCCAATTTGAAAAGTTACCTTTTAAATAAAATATTTTATTTTACCTTCATTTATCCCTTTTCCAATATACTTCCTTTCTTTATGTAGATACAAATGTTTTACCTATATCATTTTTCTTTTCCCTGAAGAACAATCTTTTATCATTTTTTGTAAGGCCAATCTGCTGACAAAGAATTCCCTTGGTTTTTGTTTGAAAAAATCTATTTGCTTTTCAATTTTGAAGGGTATTTTGGCTTGATATAGAATTCTAGGTTGGTGGGGTTTTTTCCTTTCAAAAATTTTAATATTTCACTTTGTTCTCTTATTTTCATGGTTTCTTACGCTTGTTTTTCCATAGGTAAGGTATGTTTTGGCTTTTTTGTTTTGTTTTGTTTTTTAACTCTTGTTAAAAGTCTCTTTGTTTTGGGTTTTCTGTAAATCAACTATAATATACCAAGGTCAGGATTTTGTTGGGTTTTTTGTTGTCATTGTTATTTTTTAATATTTATTCTGCTTAGTGTTCTCCCAGCTCTTGGATCTGTGATTTGATATGTCATTAATTTGAGAAGGTTGCAGTCCTCATTGCTTCAATTATTTCTTCTGCTACTCTCTTTTTTCTTCTTCTATTATTCCAGTTAGGTATGTTACAACTTCTGAAATTGTTCCACAATTCTTGGATGTTATGTTCTGATTTGTTTCATTTGTTTCATTTTTCCCTTTACATTCCAGTTTGGGAAGTCTCTATTGTCCTACCAGAATTTTTTCATTGGCCATGTTAAGTCCACTGATGACCCATCAGAGGTATTTTTCATTTCTATTTTGATATCTAGCATTTCCTTTTGATACTTTCTTATAGTTTCCATCTCTCTGTTTATATTACCCATTTGTTTTTATATGTCATCTACTGTTTCCACTATAATCCTCAATATATCAATCAGAGTTAATTTTATTTTATTTTTTTAATTTTCTTTACTTTATTGTGCTGGTTTTGCTATACACTGACATGAATCCGCCATGGGTATACATATGCTCCCCCTCCAAAAGCCCCCTCCCTCCTCCCTCCTGATTCCCTCCCCCTGGGTAATCCCGGTGCACCAGCCCCAAGCATCAAACCTGGGCTGGTGATTGATTTCACATATGATAATTAACATGTTTCAACGCCATTCTCCCTATCCTCCCACCCTTGCCCTCTTCCACAGAGTCCATGAGACTGTTCTATACATCTGCATTTCTTTTGCTGTCTCGCATGCAGAGTTAATTTTAAATTCCCTATTTGGTAATTCTATCCAAGTCTGGTTTTAATGATTGCTTTATTTCTTCAGATTGTTTTATCTTAGCTTTTAGTATGCCTTGTATTTTTTGGTGAAAGTTTCACATGTATCTATCAGGTAATAGGAATTGAGGTATACAGGCCTTCAGTGTGAGTGTTTATATTATTCTGGGTAGAAGCTGAGCTATGTTTAATGTTGCTGTAGCTTCTGGTGCCAGAAGCTTCAGATTCTTCCTGCGTTCTCATTTCTATCTCCCCTCTTGACTTTGGCTTTACTAAGTATTGTCCTCCCCACAGAGAATCTATGTCTTGCCGCTCTTTCAACTATGGTTGACTGTTACATACGAGATCCGTTTTGATATGGTGGTAAAGTGTAGGAGAGGGAGAGTTTTCTATGATCTAATTAAACCTCAAAAATCTTCTGATTGGCCTGCATACTGGGGCTGTGAGTTTCACAGTGGTTCTCCATGGTTTCTTTTTTCTTCCTGATCAGGTCAATCATGTCCACCCTAACCTCCACCACTATACCACCCTTAGGTGAGACAGGGAGCCTAGAAGAACCTGGAGTGAGAAGAAAGCCGCTTCCACAGCTGGAATATGGTAAGCTTTTTGCCCTGGAAAATGCCCCTTGGTTATGGAGAAGGCTGTATGAGTATTTCATAATAATTATTCTTCCCTTGTCAGTCAGACCCACAAGAGGACCCTTTTCATATCCTCACCATGACAACCTGCTGGAGATGTAAAGCTCATAGTGTGAGCCCCAAGGTGTTTCTCACTCTCAAATTAGTACACTCAGTCTTTAGCAATTAATCAAAGTTACCACTTAAGTGTTCCTTCCAATCTATGGCTCTAGCACCTTCTTTTCAAGGTAAACAGATTTTGGTTATAGCTCTTCAGATGTACCTGTCTCTCCAAATTTCATGGTGGTGCTTTGTCCTGAGACCTCAGTTCTCTGATGGGTCAAAAAAAAAAAAACTTCACTGATTTTCAGTAAAATTAGCTTTTTTCTTGATGTAAGGATAAAAGTGATGACTTTCAAGCTTTTTACACATCAGAGTGATGCTGGAAGTCCATTAGAAGATTTTAAGCACAGGAGTGATGTTATATGCTTTATGTTTTTAAAAGATTGCTCTAGGCATTATATCTCCCTTGAAGACTTCAAGAGGAAGTAGCCTGGGCCAAGGTAGGTTTCAGATATTTTAGATTTCCTTAACAAACACCATCTTAATTGCAACCCAACACTTTGAAAAGTAAATGGAAGAAGAGGATGCTATAGACATTTTAATTCCATCTGAGAACATATGGAATGTTCTATAGAGCAAGTAATCTGGGGGCATGAGGATTCATCCTTCCCTGATGATTTCTTCAAAATACCTTGTCCATGTTGCCATTACCTCAAGTCAAAAACACCTTCATTGTAGTGTCTTGTAGCAGTGTAGTTTGTGTCAGTAAAGCCCCTCTGCTCTCTTTCCGCTGCTCATGGCATGATTGGTACCATCTCCATTCATTTGTTTATGTTAATTTGTTCCATGTTCTTACTGGAGTGTCCATATCTTGTCCAGCCTTCAGAGTCCAACTCATTTGTCACAAACCAAATAAAGCTTTCTCTGTTTAGAACTACTTTTTTTGTCTCCTCCTTAAATCCTCATTATGCACACAATTAACACCAAAGAATGTAACTTTGGTTGATTCTTAACTGGATTAAGTTTTTTCATTTATTTAATTGCCCTAAAAGTCCTAGCACAGTGTGAACACATATTGGATGTAAAGCAGTAATGGCTTGTTGATTGAGAAAGGGATTGATAGAAGTTGGCTTCAGTGGGCAACTAGTTTTGCAGGCTGGTGAAATTTATAACAGGGTCATAAGTAATTGGGACAATGGAATGAACAGTTCCATTATCAAAGTTCAATTCAATTACTAATAAGAAGATTGTTTTTAATGTATTACATATAGGTGTGTTTATGTTTCTCTTTATATGCAAACATATTTTCCTTTTTTAATAAGGAAAATAAAGATAAGTGTAATTTTCTGTCCTATAGGCTTTACTGGTCTACATTTTAATTTGTGTAATTTAGACTTGACCTGTTCTAAGAATGGAAGTCCTCAGGTAGCAGAATATAAATTATAGAATAATGGAATCTGAGAACCAGAAAGAATGTGAGCGTTCATCTGGTTCAATTTCTTACTTGAGAAAGGGAAACCAGAATTAAAAAGAGATTAAGGATCTCATTCAAGCTCAAAGTGCCATTGTCTGCAATCCAGGTTCTCTAGATAGTAACAGTACTCTGGAAATAGTTTGCCATCACCAAGCGCTAAGTACACGAGAGGCCAAAGGTGGATATGATAATGTGATCTTGGAGTACAGGTATCTGCCTGGTTCTTCAAGTTCTCACTGAAATGAGATACAGTGAAACCATCCCTGCTGTCCGTTCCCAAAGACAACCTACTTCAACATGTGTAGAAAACATTCATAGGCTACTTGGATCTTTTACAGGCCTGGTATTAATTCCTTTGTGGAAATACCTACAGCATAAAAGGTGTTACACTAAATTGTCTGTTAATATCATAAGAGGTCAGCCCAAGTGGGGGGCCAAATTACCTGTAAATACACATGCCAAAGAATGCCTCATACAATAAGAGTTTTCGTTTTTGTTTCTTTTTTAACAGAACACTAATTAACATCAATATCTGCATGTATCCACTGATTAGCATGCAGAAAAGTCAGCACCAATTAATAAAACAATATGCCAACAAGCACACAGCATAGATAAGCCATATTAGGAAAGCATATGGCAAAAATCTCCTAGCTCTAGCTCTGAAGGGCTTCTGTTTCAGTCTCTCCTAGTTCTTTATATTTTATATTTTCTAATTAAGCTCTTCAAACACACTCTTGAACCAAAAAAGAGGGTGAGTGGAAGGGCAAATTTTCCTATAATCCTAAATCCTTTGATTAAGCCATAGCATAAATAGAGAGCAGGTTTCTGATTAATGGTACTATTGTTTTAGAGTCTTTTTGTTTGTTTTTTATCAGACACCTGGAGACTATTTAAATCCAATTCATTGGTAGGAACTTTATATGTCTTTTTCTTCTGAGATTCCTTTTTCTCATTCATCAATCAGTGAGGTAGTGAATGGAAACAGGAAAGATGATCCAATGAGGGAGAATGTAAAACAGGTACTGCCCTCAAGTTTGGGCTTCAACTGTGTCTAACTTCTTCGTCTTCCCCCTGGTAGTTTCACTTTCATGTGCCAAACAAAGACTTTTTAAAGAATTTTTAAAACATGTTCCCTTAAGGATTTCCTTTCAAAATAAAGCCCTGCTTTATACATCTTTTGTGCATGCTCTGCAGGATGGCTGGACAGTTTCCAATGCTGCCTCAGCCTGCAGACTGTCACACTTTCTTTCTGACAATGTCTATCCCACGCACACTACAGAGGCAGTTGATACACAAAAACCTTCAGTAAGGTGCAGTTTTAAGGAAAGTAGCCATGGGCAGAGCTTTGATTCTTTATCTCCCAACAACAGACAAACAGGCCCACAGAAAGTCACCACCAGCCCTCGAATCAGGTGGAACAAAAACATCAGATTCAAAGGCTTCTTGGACTTTATAAATGGGTCTTTTCCTCTGTTGTTTGTCTGTTGTTGTTGTTGTTTTCCTTTTTAATTCCAAGTCCGTGTACTACCTGCTTTGGCCATTACAGGAATTACTTAGAAACTATCTCATTTCCCACAAAATGCGTTCCTTGGTTACAAAGGCATCAAGCATTGAAAGATAATTCCTCTGTGTCATCTCACCCAATTCTGGGATTTAGCTGTGCTTGGTCAAATCAGGAGTATGAAGGGTCCACATATAATATTGCATTTTTTTCCCTTCAAGATTTCCAATTTATTTTAAAAAAATCTCTTTGCTTAACCATTTGAAGGCCTGACAAACTGTTTGCCAAAGCAGCTGCATCGTTTTACATTTTCACCAGAAATATATAAAGATTTTGATTTCTCTACCTCCTCATTACCACTTGTCATTATACATTTTTAAAAAGCTTTACTGACGTATAGCTGATTTGCAATGTTCATTAGTTTCAGGTATATAGCCAAGTAACTTGGTTTTATATATATATATATATATTCTTTTTTAGATTATTTACCATTATAGGTTACTATGAGATATTGAATATAGTTCCCTGCACTATACAGTAGGTCCTTGTTGGTTATCTGTTTTATATATAATAGTGTGTAATCTATTAATCCCAAATTCCCAGTTTATCACTTTCCACTTTGGTAAACATAAGTTTGTTTCCTGTTTTTGTTAGTTTATTTCTGTTTTATAAATAAATTCATTTGTATCATTTTTTAGATTCCACATATAAGCTATATCACATGACAGTTGTATCTCTGACTTACTTCACTTAGCATGATAAGCTCTAGGTCCACCCATTTTGCTGCAAATGTCATGATTTCATTCTTTTCCATGGCTGAGTAATAGCCCATAGTGTGTGTGTATGTATGTAGACACATACTACATCTTTATCTATTCCTCTGTTGATGGACGCTTAGCTTGCCTCTACGTCTTGGCTATTATAAATAGTGCTGCAGTGAACACTGAGGTTCATGGACCTTTTTGAATTATAATTTTCTCCAATTATGTCTTTTTGATTATAGTCATCCTCATGAGTATGAAGTAGTATCTCATTGTAGTCTTGAAATGCATTTCCTTGATGTTGAACATCTTTTCAAATCTTATTGGCCATTTGTATATTTTTGGAAAAATGTCTATTCAGACCTTTTATTTTTTAATTGACTTATCTATTATTGAGTTATAATAATTATTTATATAATCTATATGTAAATATTGTATCAGATGTATGATTTTTGAAATGGCTCTCCCATTCTGTGGATTGTCCTTTCACTTTCTTAGTAGTGCCCTTTGAAGCGTAAAAATGTTTTACCTGGTGATATCATGGATGCATTCTTCAATCCAGGCTCTTGCTGAACTTATTACAACATAAAGCCAGAAGTTCATTTTTTTTTTAACTCCTATGTAGTGTTCTTAGCTAAGAACCGTTTTAATGATTGCAAAAGAATGGTAAGGAAACACCCCACAGTGATGTTAAAGTAAAACTTTATTTCAAGATATTTCCCATCTCAGGATCACAAGTTTTCTCCCCCTAAAACCTATGTCTGAAATTTGTCGATTTCTGAACTCTATAGAAAAAGAGGACAAATTGAACATTTCGAACCCAGGCCATGGATGGACATTTACCCATAAGGATTGATCCAAATAAGCTCTGGTTACTATAACTACTGCCATTCAGAATTATAGGTTTTATTCAGACTGAAAAGGACTTCAAGATAAGAGATACCATTTGAAAAGTGCGGCCAAAATTCAATCAAGAAGTTTGTTGCACATTTCTTTGTTTGGTAAGGTTAATGCTTGTGCAATTTTATTTGATTTAACTCAGTTAAATGAGTTGTGCGGATACCACCAAAACAATGGAGATTCTTAAAAGCCAAGTTACTGATTTGAGTTGTTTCAGCCAGTAGTGCTATTGAGAGCTTTTTCAACAAAAGAGACAGGAGACTAAAATGGATTTAATGAGTCTAGAGTAGGTGGTGAGCCAGGAATGGGTCATTATGCTCTGAAGTTGTCTCTGTAAACAGATCAATTCTCATAGCACTTGTTTTGTTAGGGGGAAGAGTAGTGAAGCCAGGTAGGGCTATAATCATTTGTTCTGCTTCATGACCACAATTTATCTTTTTTGTTTTCTCCCTGTCACAGCAGGGCTTGATCATGTAAGAGCCATATCTGAAAGTGACCACTCACAGCCTCATTGGATGAATTAAACCTGTCAGGATGAAAGGGATTACTGTACACTCACTATGCAGGTAAAAACAGACAATTCAGTACTGTTGATAGATTACCTTAAAAATTTCAAACCATTTCTTCTGCCAGCGACAAAGATGTCTAAGAAATTATTTCTAACATCACCAGGAGAATGCCTTTAATTAGATTAGGGGGCTTGTTTTCCAGACCCTTTTTAAGCAAAACTGCTATCTCCCTCCCACAAAGAAAAAATAATAGAAACAGGTAAATCAAAGCTGTGTGTTCAGCTCTATAATTCTACCTTCATCTTCCAAAACAGTCCACAGGGGAGAAAGGAGAACTTTCTCTAGAATTATAAATAAGGCATTGAAGAGCATATTTTACTCTCCCAACAAAAACTTAAGAGTTTTGGAAAACTGTGTCTCAACTTCTTGACCATGTTTACAAGAAAATACCACTGTGGTTGGCAGAGCAAAAAGCGCTACACCTCCAGTTCACACAGCTCTGGCAAACTTCAAGCATGTTTGAGAACACTATCATTTCCATGGATCCAAGACACCCAGAGGAAAGGATGATTCTGTCTGCTGTCTCAGACACTGAAACACAGACTATTCCAACGATGTCAGTAATTATGGCTCTTTGATTGCTTTATCTCTTGATGTTTCTACACTTCCCATCTTCTCTACCTGCTGCTTTTCCCCTCAAATCCCTCCAATCTGGGTTAAACCATGCAGAGAAACAGCTTCTCTGTCCCCCTAAATAAGTTTGTAGCATAAATGCAACAACGTGATAGAGACCAGATACCACCTGTTCAGGTCACCTTACACAGTGTCCAACACACTCACCAAGTTGTTAAGGTAGCTGTTTATGTCACTCTAGCTGTCAGCCAGAGGGCCAAGAGTCAGCAACTCCCTGCTCTAACACACACATACACTATTGCTTTCTATTGTCCTGCCCAGAAATGGCCCCTCTGCCACAATCTCTCTTTCTCTTGTTCAAGATCATACCTGTACATACCTGGAAGCCATAGCAACCATCTGTCATTATCCCTAGGCTAGAAGGAGAGAGTTTAGAGTTTATGCTGGTTCTCCACTTCTTGTGGCATCTTCCAGGAAGCAAATCCCTGCGCACACATACCTATTCTTGGTCCTCCAGGGCCAATCCAATGAAGCGGGTCCACCTATCCATTCCCATCAACAAAACCAGTGAGCTGCGTAATCAAAGAAGAGCTTTGGCATCAGGCAGATCTTTGATCTGAGTATCAGCTCTAATGAGACTTAAACTTGAATAAAGGATGTAATCTCCACGAGCCTAGTTGTCCACATCTTAAAAATAGAATACTACTTTCCCAGGGTGTGGTAAGAATTAAGATATGTCAAATATAAAGCACTGAGCACAGGGCCTGACACTGAGGCCTGGTGTGGGGGGGGACAGGCTGTGAGATGATGAATAATGATCAGTGAATGGTCTCCAGGGATGCTGTGAACATGTGAAACTGTGTTCTCCATAGATCTGTCAGTGGCTGTGGGCTGTGGTGCTGGCAGTGGTTTAGTTGCTAAGTCATGTCTGACTCTTGTGACCTCATGGACTGTAGCCCACCAGGCTCTTCTGTTTGTGGGATTTCCAGCCAAGAATACTGGACTGGGTTGCCATTTCCTTCATCAGGGGATCTTCCTGACCCAGGCACAGAAGGGCCCTGAGTTACACAGCCAGGCCTGCTTTCCTTGGTAGCCCTGCCTCATCTGCATGGGTATCTGATAGTTCCTTGTCCAGGGCTCTGCAGCCCTTTGGAAGCATGAACCAAGATGTCTGCTTCCAACACAGGAGGAGTTTGCACACTCTTTGGCAAGGGCAAGTATCGTGTGAGTCAACAAAGTACAAGCTGAGAGTGACGACAAGGTCATTCAAGGGCATGGACAGAAACTGCAGGGCATATGGACGGCCTTGTTTGGACATCTCAGCCAGGCAATGAGCAAATCCTGACTGATGGTGTCCCGTGGAGCTTCAGTTCCTTCCTATCAGCCTGTGAGGGAGTTGGCTCTCTCTTTCCATTCCTGGTGAGCCTGCAACTGCCAGCCCCAATCTGGACAGGAGACATGCCTCAGTTAGTGCCTTACTCAGAAGAAGCGGTGAGCAGCTCCTCTCTGGCCTGCTGAGGCACTCACAGAGGGGGCTCCGCTTCAGAGAGCAGCATCTGGTGCCCTCTCATCACTCACTCCTAGCTTAGCAGCATCAGGATCCACATCCGCCAGCCTGGAAAACTCCTCCAGTTACACAGCTGGTGGCCCTGTCAAGAAATGGAAGCACCTTGACTGGTTTTTCCCCTCCAGTCCAGTGTTCCTCAGCCAAGCCCCACACAGCAAAGATCCCTCTAAAGCAAAGTGCTGATGACTTCACTCCGCTGCCTCAAAGTCTCCCATTTCCCTGCCAATCTTCACAATAATAGCCAAATTCCCTTCCTTTGAGTACAATGCACTTCATGATCTGCCCTCATCCCACTTTCCAGCAGTCTCCTGCTATTTCTCCCTTCCTCTCCAGGCTGTACCTATCATGGTGAATTCCCTCTAGTCCCATAAGAACATTTTCGTTCCCTCTTTTTTCTCCCTTGTTCTATCAATCCTGGTGCAAAGCCTTTTCCTCTGAATATGACCCAATGTGCAGCTCTAAACCCTCATCCTCTTACTTAGCAGAACTGTTTCAGGGCTGAATTTCTATGTCATTACCTCTTAGAAGCCATCTTTATCTATCCTAACCTCAAAGACTAAGTGAGTTATCCATCCTTTGCATTTCCAAGGCACCCAATACTTCATTATTACGCATTACATTGTATACTTGTTATTGGCTCATCTGTATCAGCTATCACCCCTACTCTCCACATACGTAATACATGTTGGGCTGCTTGGAAGCAAGGCTATGCTATTCACCAACAAAGGGATATCCCTTAACCTAGCATAGTGCTTAAAACTTAAGAACATATTCCAAATATCTATTGAATGAATGAATGACAGGAAAGTGAATCAGTAGCAAAAGTGAGTAAAGGACTTCTTTATAAGTTTGGATTAAGAATAAATAAAGCATCCAATTCAACTTGCTCTCCTTTAAAGATAAGGGAACGGTGCCCACAGAACTTAAGTGATTTCCTGGTTGACAATCAGTATCTCAACCTGAATAAAACCTAGTTTCCTAAATTCCTACTAAAGCTCACAAACACCAAAAATAATAATAATAATAATAATAATAATAAACTCAAGAATTCACTCTAAAGGGTGTAATTTCTTCTTAGGAGGTTGAGATCCTTAAGACTCTAGCTTCAATTCAAACTAAAATTCAATAGTACAATTGTGGGTTAAAGGAAACCCTACCTATTCTGTAGGGTGGCAGAATGGTAAAGAATCCACCTGCCAATGTAGGAGACTCAGGTTTGATCCCTGGGTCAGCAAGATACCCTGGAGAAGGAAATGGCATCCCACTCCAATATTCTTGCCTAGAAAGTTCCATGGACAGAGGAGCCTGGCAGACTACAGTCCTCAGGGTCAAAAAAAAGTCAGACAGGACTGAGCGCATATGCACATACATGGAGCTGATCATATTATGTAGAGACCCCCACACGCTGTTCTTTAATTATTCTTACTCTGTGTTGGAAGGATGGGCGTGGACAACCAGACTAACTATGCCATTGTAATACCCTCAAAACCCCTTTATGGTTTAGCATAATAAAGTGCAGCAAGACAAATCAAGGGTTTGCTTAAGTTCTACAGGTGATTTACTGAGTCATTTATGACAAATTGATAAAGGATGATACTATAATCATCACATTTGCTTCCTATGGAGATTTAAGAGTATATTATAATTTAAATTGCAGCATTTGGTGAAATTAAGTGACTGGATTTTATAAATATTCCATCTGGAAGCTGAATTCAACTTCCAGCTTCTTCTCATGCTGCAGACACGTGAGCAGAGGGAAGTCAGCTGACTGCTGGTACTGAACTGAGGGGGAATAATCAGAAGTCCCTGATTGTTTAGCACTAGCTGGTTGAGGGTGTGGTCCCTCCAAGAAGGAGAGATGTTACATTACCCGTTCAGTTCAGTAGGAAGTCCAGAGTGATTGACAATAAAGTTATCCGAAGTCCTACTGAACCCAGCTCCTGGCTTCTGGTATTGACAAAAATGAGAGTTAAAATTTTCATAAATTTTGAAAAACTATAAGTTCCCATGTTCAAATAATCTCTCTGAGGCTTTTCTAAGTTCTAAAAGTTCCACCCCCTGAGAGCAGCTCTCCTGGCTCCCGGGTGAGGGGCAGTCGCACAGTTTGTCCCTCTAAGCCTACTTCAGGGCCTGCAAAGGTTCTTGCCTTCCATCATCTAATCGCCCACGGTAACTCAAAAAACAGCTTGCCTCAGGAGACAGTGATGCTGGAAAACTTAGATGTGTCCTGCTTCTTAGCGTAGGAAGAAACAGAACAACTCTGCCTCCAGAAATATCCCCTAAATGCCAGATGTTTGAATGGCTAATGTTATATTCAAGGAATACTCTATTTAGAGAAAGAATCTGTAGCTAGCTCATCAGTTACATACATGTGTTTCATGGTGAAAACAATAGAATTATTGCTCTCTGAGGGGAAAAATCATAAATAATCAAATAAGTTTGATATGGGGCTAAGAAAAATAATCAGTTGTTTTACTTCCTTCCCCTTTATTTAAAGTTACCATTTCACATTCTTTCATACAAATGATTTTTAAACCAGAGGAATGGCATACTTTTAAAATCTGAAATAGGAGTCAGTTGCAGATGACGCAATTCTTAATTAACCAAAGATACCCCCTACTAGATCCTACTTAGTATTTTACTTGATCGCATCTTTCTGCTGGGGTGGCTCTCAAAAAGACCCTGAGCCCACTCCCTAGCCCTTCCTGGGCTAGTTCTGCATGAGACAGTTTTTCCACCCTGCCCTCCATCCACAGACCCCAGTTGGGCAGTAGTCACATTAGTTCTGTGAACACAAATTTTTCTAGGGTAACCTTTATTATATCAAACAAACATACCTACCCTCTGAAATGCTCTTTTTTTAAGATAACAAAATGAGGTGTCTCCAGAGCACTGGTACATTCTCACTTAAAACACTGCAGATGTCAGCATTCCTTAAGAAATTTTTTTTCCTCACAACAGAAAACAGAAGTTTCTTTTATCCTGACTTCCAACTCTGTTCTTATTTGTTTGATGTGAAAGAGGACTTTGAGAAATTATCAGCAAGGGACTTCTAAGAGTAGGTTTTTTTGTTTAGATGCTGGTCTCTTCTATGACAGGAACCTGCTCATCTTTGTATCAGAGAGGGCAATGGCACCCCACTCCAGTACTCTTGCCTGGAAAACCCCATGGACAGAGGAGCCTGGTGGGCTGCAGTCCATGGGGTCGCTAAGAGTCGGACACAACTGAGCGATTTCACTTTCACTTTTCACTTTCATGTATTGGAGAAGGAAATGGCAACCCACTCCAGTGTTCTTGCCTGGAGAATCCCAGGGATGGGGGAGCCTGGTGGGCTGCATCTATGGAGTCAAAAAGACTCGGACACGACTGAAGTGACTTAGCAGCAGCAGCAGCATCTTTGTATACAAAGCCTGTGACACAATTCCATAGTCATGATAGTTGCTCAATAAACCCTGTCAAAAGTGGATTATACTTAATAAGAAACAAGAGAACACAGTGTTTGGATAAGCAAGTTGCCATTGACCCCACACTTCTATCCAAAAGGAGGAATCACTTTTACAATAGCCGGCTTCTACGTGAGTTCCAGTAACAAGAAGTTGCCCACCCTATTGTTCTGGAATATCCAACTGCTATATTGAACTGAAAGCAGCCTCCCTGAAATTTCCATTTGATTTGGTACAAATTAGGTTTGAAATACACACCTTAAAAATCAACTTGGAGGCTCTGCCTGGATTTTGATTTTATCAATGGAACACCAGCTTCTTTTGTGTATTCTAAGAACATAGATATGGCAAAAGGAACTTTGGGAAGGGTAACAAAGTAATACCTTGGTCTTAGCAGATCCCTCTGGACCCTGGGAGGAACCAAAATGAAACTAATGGAAACCTTCCATTGGTAATGCAACAGAGTCACCTGTGTTGCAAAGGCCATGATGAAAGGACATTTCTCCACATGCCGAGTATCAGTGTGGCTACAGTCTTACCAAAATGTTTAAAAATATTTGGCCATTTATTCATTCCCAAGTATCTCTTACATGCCTACTAAATGCCAGGCACTGTGATAGGTATTGGACACAACGAAATTAAAGACACAGTCAAGGCTCTCAATAAAGTCATATTCTAGTTTTAAAGAAATAAACCAGTAAACACCACACTCTGCAAGAAATGCTCTGCTATCTATAGACACAGATTTCTAAAGAAATTTAACCAGAGACATATTTAAGTCAGTCAGCCAAGGTCATGGAAGTCTTCCCCAAATTGGAAAGGCTTGACTTGATTCACCAGATGACAGAGTAAAATTAGGCCAGCCAAAGAAAAGGACGGGTGTTTGAAGCACAAAGACTATCTGTCATAGTAGCATGGAGGATACAGAAACAAAAAAAATATGCAGGCTTACAAATGGCTTAATGTATTTGGAATATGGGTTGAAATAAGAGACTGAAAGATAAAGTTGAATGCATATGCCAGGGCCTGATCATGAAAGGATTCATATGCCATGCTAAAAATTTACCTTTATTTAGTTTACAGAAAGTCACTGAAAACTTTTGAGAAGGGAAGTAGCAATACGATATTTGCATTTTGGAATGATCACCCTCATGGCATTCAAGAAAGTGAATTAATGGAGACAAGAGGGATACAAGAAGAAAGATTCAGTTGGGATGATCTAGGATGGAGTAAAGGGGACAACGATGGGAACAGAGAGAAAGAGGCTGACTTAAAACACATTGAGGAAATGGAATTGATAGGACATAGCAGCCCTTTGTGGTGTGAGTTGAGCAGAAGAGACGAGTCTAGGATGATTCCAAGGTTTCTAGTTCATGTGATGAGGTGGAAAGAGAGGCATTCATTAAGCTACTTTTCTCAGTGTTGTATGTGGACCACAAACATCAGAACCACTAGAGGTATTTGCAAACAGTGTTGATTCTTCACACCATCCTACATTTAATGACTCAGAGTTTATGCATAATGAGGTTTGATACACACTGAACACAAGTAAAGAATGCAGAAAGAGGAGCAGAGAAGATAGTGAGGAAGATAATGAGCTTAATTTAAAGCCTGTTGCTTTTGAGAAGCCAGTGGAGTATCTACATGGATGGGCTCCATGAGCAGTAGGCAATACAGGACCCCAGCTTGGGGAAAGAAAAGGTCTGAAGCTGTTTTCCTTAGGAGTCAACAGCTTTTAAGTGACAACTAAAGATCTAGGTGGTTTTTAAACAAAATCATCCTGGGGCATATAGAAGGAAAGCAACTAGAAAAAGCCTGAAATTAACCCAGGAATATTGAGTCATAGGCTATTCTGGGGGAAAGTAGCTCACAAGTAAACACAGCATGCAACAGCACAAAAAACTACTAGGTTCAGTCCTGATTCTACTGAACCAGCAGAGATAAAACCTGTGCAAGCATAGCTTTCCTGATTATTTGAATCCATTCTATCTCTAGAGAGGGTAGGAGATTATGTCAGATGGCTACCATTTAAATCTGCAGTGAGAGGTTTAATAATGCCTTCACCATGAAAGGCTCAGGTCATTTTCTACCTACTTACTCCCCCAAACAAAAAGACTTTGGTCACAACAAAGGGATGCAGAGTAGCCACTTTTGTGGTTGTATGCATACAAGCTTTATGGACACTTCTCAGATTCCAATTTAGCCCAGGAATGTGGGAAGGAATAATAGGAAAAGCAGGCTAACAAAACTGTTTCTCACCTGTTCTCTGGACAGCAGACGGTTCTAGTTGTTACTGGGTTCTGGACCCCAAAAGACACAGTACGTGTGTGCTCAGTCATGTCCCACTCTTTGCGACTCCATGAACTATACCCTGCCAGGGTCCTCTGTTCATGGGGTTTCCCAGGCAAGAATGCTGGAGTGGGTTGCCATTTCTCCTCCAGGGGACCTTCCCAACCCACGTCTCCTACATTGGCAGGCAGATTCTTTACCACTGATCCACTTGGGAAGCTCCAAAAGACATAGACCAGCCTCCAAGTGCCTTAAGAGCAAATGGCTGCAAGAAATTCTTCAAAGGCAATCATCAGGAGCTAGACCCTCAAACCCATTCCAGGTTAACTTCTCCACTTCAAGCTGGGCAATGCAGCCCTATAAGGTCCCTCAACAACAGGGATAGAGAGGACTTCATCACTTTCCTGTACCCCAAATGCATTCAATTCAAATACTTCAGACATTTAAACTAACCCAATCTATGCAGACTTTAAACAACAAACTTAGAACAGTAGAATTATTATCATTCAGAACATTTTCTTCTTATGATCAATAAAACTCATTATATTTGAAAATTCAGACAATTTCCACAATATAACACTTAACCACAAGAGATCTATCCCAAAGCAATCATTTCAAAAAACAATTTATTTAAAACTATCAGAACTGCTAATGACTTTCTAAGCCATCATTAATGGAAGGACTTTCAAGATTTCTGTCTGGGCAAACAAACCCTCAAGGGGCTTTTGCTATCTTTTCCTTGGAGAACAGGAGAAAGCTGATTGGCATAGCTCTGTAGATGATAGAAAGACGGTTACCACATGTCCAATATTTTAGCTTGTATTCATCAAGAGTTCGAAAACCCCACGGACGGAGGAGCCTAGTAGGCTACAGTCTATGGGGTCACAAAGAGTCAGACATGACTGAGTGACTACACTTCACTTCATCAAGGGTTAGAAAGGTAGAAGGCTAAGCTTCATTGATTCTGACCCCAACATACACAATGGTTTAGCAAGTCATTTACTCAAGTGTCTCCGCAATATCTCTCTGTGCCTCCGTCTCCTCATCTATAAAACAGGGATAATATTTTACGTATCTTGTATGAGTGTTCAGAGTGTTAAATAAGGTAATAAGTATAAACACATAGCAAGTACTCTTATGCGTTTGCTCTAATTTTTCATTATAAAAATGAAAAAGTAAAGCACCATTTTGATCTGCATATCATGTGAGTTAAAAGAAATTAAGGAAAAAATCCTCATCATGAATAAGATATTTTCATTTTTAAAAAATGAGGCTCTTAAATACATGCTTCTAAAGTCCAAATGCAGCCTGTTTGATGAAGCTAGTATACATTATCTCTTCAGCAATATTTGACCTAGAGCCTAAATAGATGCCACAGAATTCCATTGGGTTGGACAATTTCTTGTAGAGGAGAATAAGTACTTTCACATAAATATAAGTCCAAGTTCCCTTAATTTCTGGCTTTAAAGCATTGAAAAAGGTTCTTAACTCTGACCCCATACCCTCATTCATGGAAAGGAGACCATTTCACTAACTTGGAAGCACTTTCATTAAGATTAAAAATGAGCTGATGTAATAGTTGTGTTACTGCATTTCTCTTCCCCTTTCAGTAGAAACGCCACACTTGTCCCAAAGTTTATCATTTATGGAACATATGTCAAGAGCTAAAGTCAACAGCTAAGGCCTAGCAATGGTGAACTACAATCTTCAGATATCAATAAAACCACTATTTTTTGTCCTTATTATTCATTGCATTTAAATCATGATAGTTCAAGCAATGCCTCATCACATATCATCTCAGTGGGGGGATAAATCTTATTAGACAGCGTTCATTAAATATGAAGTATAGAAATGAAGCTCAGCACTTATACCAATGATCACCAACACAAGTATAGGGATCATCCATATAATGGAAATAAGAGAAGCAGGTTGGGAAAGGGGAAGACTGTGACAAACTAAAGAGTTCATGCCCTTCCTAAAGTGAGCAGTGGCAGCAACATGGTTTACTCCAGTTCTCCGTATACAAGAACATAAGCCCAGTGTTGCCAGAGCTTGGTTTTTTAAAAGCCTGAAATCACGTTTGTATATAAAATATTCTGAATTCTAAATATTAGCATCAAGTTCTATGAAAAACAAATGAACAATAGAGACCAAACAAAAATCCTTTATGCCAAATTCAATCCATGGGCCATCAGATTGCAATTTCTGATTTATAAATCATCATTATGATCACCATATGGCCAACCCTGGCAGAATCTCAAGAGTGGCCACTAATGTGAACGCTTTCCTTCTTACTATCTGTGACTAGCTTTGTTCTTCCCTTCATATCAACCTAGATTCACCAGATAATGTTAAAGAGAACTTGAAAAAGATCTTTCAAAGAAGCAAACTTGCCCAACTAACTACCTCCAGTCAATTAATTAAATTATTTTAATTTACCCAGGATACCCTCAAATGCTTTCCTTGGCAAGTCCCGGGCCGTTGGTATTAAAAGGTCTGCCTGATGATGCAGGAGCAAAGAGGCAGGTTTATCTCAGTTTTGGAGGTCCCCTCCCCGATCAGGCCAGTTGACCTTGACAGGAAGGGTGGTGAAAAGCAGCTGGCTCTCATGCCCACTGACATTTGGAAGCACAGGTGCAGCCCAGAGCCCTGGCAGGATTCAGCCAGGCGCTTCTGTGACAAGCCCAAGCCTGAGGGGTGGACTCCCCTGACAGTCTACGCAGGAGGCTGAATCTGTCACTGGCTGGCTGGAACGGCTGAAGCGTCTGTCTGGGACAAGTGCTGACACCAGACGCCTGAACAGGGGCTCAGTCAAGCAGGCATTTGTTACAGAAAACTCCCCTAACTCGTATTTCAGTGATCAGAGGCGGTGAGGCGGAGACCCAAAGAGGCCCACCACCGGAGTATTAGCCATGGTGGTTATCACATAGGGACAGCTGGGCTGAAGCCAGAGAAGCCCTCTTTGGAGACAACAAATGTTCAGTGCCCTGGGGTGATACATCCTCCCCATCCCCCACCTCCTATCCACCAACGTGTGGCACTCCAACACCCCCTTGAGGCTCCAAAAGGAAAGAACACAAGGAGGACGTGCTGGCAGGGGAGGTAAGAAGAGCCTGGAGACTGGGCCCTGCCTATGGTCATTCAGACCCGGGCCCTGGCCTCTTCTTTCCATAGCCTCTCCTGATCTGAAGCAGAGAGAGTCCTTTGGGACTTATCCTTCTACAGAAGGGTTTTCTTTTTTTCTTTCATCAGTGCTCTACAGTGCACTCCACAATGCTCATTTCTGAGCTCAGTTGGTCTGAAGGAAGTGAAAGACAAATGAAAGAGGCAGAGGAAATGTCATCAAATTTAGTTTTTGTCTCAGGAGTTTCACAAACACATGCGTGTTCCCCCCCCCCACCCCATTTTTCTAATTACATTGGCATGGCAATCAAGAGTGGTGATTATTTCCAAGCATCTCATCCATTAACTAGGATGCCCCACAATCCTGCTCCAAAGGCCATCCTGTATTGTTAGTGATTTTCCTCCTTTGGGAAACTTGAGAACCAAGTTTAAAATAATAAGAAAAGACAAAATCTTTCTCGATTAACCCTGACTCTTTTGAATTCAAAACCTAAATTGCTTTGACATGATCAGAGATCCTCAGTTACACACTTACAAATTGGATGATAGAAATAATCACTAGAATACTCACAAATATCTTAGTATCATATTTAATCATTATGGTGACAGTAATTATACTAAGAGTAACCACTTACCTTTACTGGACACTTAGCATGTAACAAACCTTCTTCTAAGCATTTACGTGGAGAGTAGTGAATTCTCACAATAACCAATGAGATTGGAATATTATTATCCCAATATTACAGGAGAGGATACCAGGGTCCAGTCTTAATTGTTCAAGTCACATAGCTTGAAAGAGGCAAAATCTGAACTACAAGTAGACCATGCATTTACACATAGTACTAAAAATGTTTATTGATTAGTGTTACTAAGGGATGGTGGTGAAAGAACTCAATTTAGAATTAGAACACCTTGATTTAGTCTTAATACATAAGCAACAACTACCAATTAATGAGGAAAAAGATGACTACTCCAACAGAAAAGTGAAGCAAAAAATAGAAAATTTACATAAAATTTTGACAAGTGACTGAAAAAAACACATATAAAATCTCACTAGTACTCAGATATTTGAAAATTACAGCAACCTAATATGTTAGCTTTTGCCGATCAAACTGAAAAATATCTGTTAAAATTGTAATATCCAGAGTAGGTAAGAGTGTACTATCTGCCACTAGGGGGAAAAAGTGTTGATTTATATAACATTTCTGAGGGGCAGCCTGATAATATATGTCAAAATCTTGCAAGTAGTTTATATCTTCTCTGGTGGTTTTAAAGCACAGATGTAAATTCTTTGACACTCCCTCCATTGAGAGGTGGCGAATGTACACTCTCTCCTCTCTGAAGTGGAGCGGGGTTGTGACTGCTTCAACCAGCAAAAATGACACCAAGTAACCTTCCAGCCTAGTTCATAAAGCCCATATATACCTGCCCTGTGCCACTGACATTCTTGGAGCCCTGAGCCAATTCATAAAAGTACTAGACAAATATCACCGGGGAACAACAGTCAGCAGTCCCAGCGGAGTCCAGCCTCCGAGTCTCCCAGCTGAGATCCCAGACCTCACAGAGCAAAAAACCACCACCTCTGCTGTGTCCTCTCTGAATTTCTGACAGCACTCAAGAGCATAATAAAATGGTGGTTATTTAATGTAGCTAAATTTGGGATTGGTTTGTTACATAGTAACAGATAACTGGAACAACCTCTTACACAAGAATTACTCCTCTCAAGTCTACTCTAAGGAAATAGAGGCATGCAAAAGAAATACATACAAAGATGTTTGTGGCATCATTGTTTAAAATAAGGTAGAATGGGAAACATATATCTAAATAATAAGGGCTTTCGTCATCCACTGATGAAATATGGCTATTTAAAATCAAGTTTTGGGGACTTCCCTGGTGATCCAGCAGCTAAGACTCTGCACTCCCATGCAGGGGCCCTGGGTTTGATCCCTGGTCAGGGAACTAGATCCCACATGCCACAACTAAGTGTTCATAGGCCACAACTGAAGATTTCATGTGCCACAACTAAGAAGACCCAGTGCAGCCAAATAAAAAATTTTTTTAAAAAATAAAGCACAGCAATGCAGATAATTTAAATGAGCCCTTTAAGAAAAAGAAATCAAGTTTTATAAAACTATTAATATAAAAAAACCCTTCATAACATATGTAAGATAAGTTTTTAAATAATATAGAATGCAGAAGTTCACTTTTGTGGGATAAAGTAAACATTATGCAATAAAACTGGATGAAAATATTCCAAAATTTAAATAGTAGTTATTACTGAGTTGTGATATTATGGGTGATTTTTATTTGCTTCTTGATGATTTTCTGCATTTCTAAAATGCATAAAAGTAGTAGACAGTGTGCTAATAATATATTATATGACCTCATTAAATCTGTGTAACTCTTAAGAAATCTTTTATAGAAGACTTAAGTTCAAATTCCAGCAACATCTATCTCATCTATCAAACCAAGATAGTAACATCTACCTCAAAGGATTATTATGAGGTTAAACTATATAATAACTAAGTTCCTGCACCATGAACCCAGTAGGCATTCAGTCAATGGCTTTTTAAATTCAATGATAAGCACTTTGGCCAAATCTTCAAACACAATCAGAATGAGCATTTGAAATAAGTATCTAGAGCTCCAAAAAGAATAAAGGACATTAAGGTGTGACCTTGTGTTTTACCCCTCGTCTAAAATAAGTGTGATTTGGCCAAATAGCAAACCACTGTGGCAAACTGCTGTGCCTCTCACTGCCACCGTTTGACCTTTCTTTCCCCCACAGAAACAACAGTGGTTTAATGGATGGAGGAGCTTACATGTCTGAAGCTGGGTCCTGAAGTGACACCCCATGGTGTGCAGCCAACAGTGGGCAGGAGGTGGTGGCTGTCTTCTCTCCAGGGGAAAGGGAGATTACCAGTTACAAGAGAATTGACGTCAGGCTTTGCCTCATTAGTTACCAGGGAAACCAGCAGAGGGGCTTGCCCTTTAGGCCCTTGTTGATTAAAACAATCATCAGCTGGGGCCTGGGGCAAGTACTTAGCAAGGTCAGTCAAATGCAAATGGTGTAAGTGAAATAGGCATTTGAAGGGCAGAAGATGTACAGAGAGCAAGAGAACAACCATCTTGAGTGGCATGACCGTACACTGTACCCCAGTGTATCCTGCATGGCCCTTAAAATCTTGGTCCTCCTTTCTTGCAGTTCCCTGGGGTCAAGTGTGTAGAGGGGGACTGCAACCAGATACCATAAATGCAATGCAGACAGCAGCAGCCAAAGAGTATCAAGAGTAAGATACACCTGATCACATCTGCTCACAATGTAACCAATAAAGAAATCTGGTGACAAGAATTGTAACTGTTTATCATCTTAACCCTTGAAAATCCTAATATCTGGCAAAAACCAAGAAGCAAGTTTTTCCTGACTGGAAAAATGAATGCTTCAATCTTCAGCCAAAGGAAAGTAAACTGAGACCCGCTCAGCAATTAATGTTCCAATATTTTATCCTATTTAAAATGACCCATGAATTCTCTTCTTTCAATTTTGGTTTCAAGTTACCAAAATCCAAACAGACTATTTTAGATAGACTTCCCCTGAACAATTATTTCTAAAGAGTTTACCTAAAATCTCTTTTATCTCCTTTATTCTTAGAGATCACAGAAGATTAAAGTTTCAGAGAGGTCAGGTAGACCATTTACATCTCAAAGGCAAACTAGAAGGACCAGTTCCTTCTAGAAAGCTAGCTTAACCAATTATAAAAAAAAAAAAAAGCTCACTTTGATACAATACTAGAGCCGTTAGAGGCCATTG
The DNA here is from genome assembly GCA_007570785.1 of Antilocapra americana. Taxonomy (NCBI): domain Eukaryota; kingdom Metazoa; phylum Chordata; class Mammalia; order Artiodactyla; family Antilocapridae; genus Antilocapra; species Antilocapra americana. The sequence continues at coordinate 15,109,626 of ML661896.1, forward strand.
TCCTCCAGATCCCTTGGCACCTCCCATCAAACCAGGACAGCCCCCCAAGGCCCCACATAACAGTAGACAGCCACCTACCCCAGGATTCCCTCCTCCCTCCACAACATCTTTCAGAGTCACCCCTGGAAGTTTTGGGCCCCACATGTCAGCTGTTGGCCAGCCAGGAATTATACCTGCAGCTCTCAGGCCCTACATGCTAGAGGACAGTACCTGCAACTTTCCATTCCAGTCCTATATTTCCTGACATCTCAGCTCTCGTGGGAGTTTCCTTGGTCTCCTGGCTGGTTCTGTCAATTGGTGGGTTGCACCCCATGGGTCTATGAGGCCTATACTTACCGAGCTTCAAAGAGCTAGGAGTCAGCAACAGAGAAATCAGTGGTTTAATGGATGGGGAAGCTTGCACGCGTGGAGCAAGGTCCTGGAGTGACCCCCCACAGTGTGCAGCAGAAGGCAGGCAGGACTTAGCTGTCTTCTCTTCAGGTGGGAAGGGGAAATTCTCATCTTGACCTTATTTATTACTACTGGTAATAAATAGATGGACTAGCACCAAGTTCTTCTGCTATGCCTAGTAGATGTTTAACACATAGTTGAGGTAAAGTGGAGAGGCTGGGCAGCAGTTGACTTTCCTCTCTGATGTGGAAGCCCTTTTCATTATTAATTGTATCTGTTCCCACTGGGAGTGTGAAGAACATCTTAGACTGAAAGCCTTCCAGTGATGTATAAAGAACCACCCCTCTTAACTCCCTGGTTCATATTCTCCTCTTCATCCCCAGGCCACATTGCTGTGACTTTGTTAAATTAACACATATTAAGCAGAGCCCTAGAGAGTCAAATGATGAGCCATAGTTCAACTAAAGATCACAAGGAAACCAGAATAGAGAAGTTCATCACCCAAAGGTTCTGGAGAAGGTACACAGCACATACCTGGAGGTGCCCATGGGGAAGTCAAGTCAGGGTGCAGGCAGAGAGCACATGGCTTTTTTAGGGACCATGGATGGACTGCTTTGGGATTTCCAGACTAAGGTCAGATGGCTCAATTCAAAGCAAAAGCAGCAGGGTTTCAATAAGCTTCTAAGGGCACACAAAGGGAAAGTAGGCCCTGGGAAGACTACTGCTCACAAAGACTGCTGAAGAAGTTATATCAGTTTACATCTGTTTGTGACTGTGTGTGCTGTTCTCTACAAACTGTCATCTAGGGCATGCAAATTTGGGATGGGCTAGTGTCAGTTCAAGGCTCTGCAGGCCACTTGGCACCAAATCATGCCAAGACAGCAACATCATGGAGTAGTTTAACTGACTTGTTGACACATATGCACATTCTTGATAATAAACAATAAATAACATAAATGAATAAACAGTACAAATAAAGAGCAACAGGAGCTAAATTCTCAGCACTCTGCTTGCATTAACTCCCTTAATCTTCACCATAACACTGTGATGCTATTAGCAGGCCCGCTTCTCATGTGAGGAATCAGAAACACAGAAGAGGGAAGTAACCTACTGAGCTAGAGAGCAAGAGAGCATGTCTTCCCCTAAAAAAGAAAAGAAAGAATGGAATGCTTACGCCCATTTTCTCCTTCAAAGTCTCCAATGAGGGTGGCTGTAGAAGAAGAAAAAAGAAGAGATGCTGCAGAAATTTATCCTTCCACCCACTATGACTTGGGTGAATGAGAACCTGAATAGTTATGAAGAGAAACCTTTGGTAGGACTGAGGACAGCTGATAGATTTCATCATTAGGTTGAGTACTTACTTATTACAAATTATTCACATTCCTGTTTCTCAACTGTATAATGTATATATGTTGCATTTAACATCAACAATTAAAAATTTTCAGTTTCCATTTTGTGTTGCAAACCCAGAGGAATTTAGTATCACATAAACAGAGTATTCAGCTCCAATTCTTCTTGTGTAATATAACTCTAACTTAACCTGTAGGCTTTTTAAAAACACAGATTCTTTGACTTCATTGTATTCCCTAGAATACTATGTAAACAGTAATTTATCTACAAAGCTTTCCCATCAATGAACTTACAACAAAAGAAATTGAAAGGAAAAAATCTCATTGGCTATTCAACTTACAACTCAAGGAAGAAAATACAGGCAGCTTGGCTTACTAATTATTCATTCATATGTCAATTTGAGGCATTGGAAAATATTTTCCCATAGAAGGTGTATAATATATGTCTTTGAATACAAAAATAACTAGAGTTCAGATTCATCTAAGTTTCAAATGAAAGCACTAACATCTTACCCCACAAATAAGACATTAGCATTGCACTTCTGGAGTGGAGTGGAGACTGGGGGAATGGGGATGAAACATGGGCACCATGAGTCTGGAGACTGAGAGAGCCGTCCAGGGCATGTACTACTTAGTCAGCTCTCCTGCCCCAACTAGATGCTCTAGCTCATTGCTAGAGACAAGTGGCAAGCCACAGGGGCTGTAGGTGGGAGTGATATTGGTGAGGCAGCAGTGAGCAGTGTCATGAAGTGAGATCTTAATTCCCCTTCCTGGAATTGAACCTGGGTAGCCTGGATGAGAAGCAGGAATCCTAGTCTCCAGACCAGCAAGGCCTAAAGGCCAGAAGGTATTTTCCCCTGGATCTTTGTCCCCAGTGAAAAATGCATTTGTTATGGAGGCAAAAACTATAAATGGAGGTACAAGGTTTGCAATTAGAACTAGCTCAACAACAAGTGGGAGATCACACAGAGAAATGGTTTGTTGAGTTAAGATAGGATCAAGGCAGAGATGCATACCTGGAAAGAAAGGGTGCGGGTGTCCCCACTAGTGAGGAAGAGTGCAGTAAAGAGGCAGTTAAGTCATTTATACAGGTCATCTTTTTCCAGTCCTTGCTTACCTTTAGCCAATTACCTGGTTTCTTTTGCCACACCTAACCTGCCCTGGGACCCTCCCTTAGGTGCACATGTACCCCTCAGTCAAAATAGATCTTGAATTGAAGGCTTCTGGGAGGAGCAAGACTCATTATGGCCTGGCATTATCCCCTGACTTTTTGACCTGCAAGGACCCTTTCTGCATATGAATAGTGTTTCCCTTGTCCCAAAACATGGGGAGGAGGAGTGGAGATCCCTTAATCTTTTACTCAAACAGTGTTTTGCCCTTCTTTATCCTTGCCATGACAATTATCTCAAATGGTTTAAAAGAGACAAACACTACCTATTTACTCTGTTTCTGTTGTTACTTCCATCTCAGAGGACAAACAGAAGGCTGGAGCCCACCTATCTCTTATTTCAGGAAATGCAAACAGGGGGCCTGTTGTAAATGTCTAACCTGGAACCCATCTATCTCCTGCCTCCGGAGGAGAGAGTTCTGTAGCAGAAAAGGAGAGGGAAAGAAAAGGGACCAGGGAAGCACTGCTGTCCAGTAGGAAGTAAAGCAAATCCAGCCACCTATGGCCAGGGAGGGCTTTCTCATGTTACCATCTGGGAGACCCTGGGCTCATTATTCAATCTCTGCCTGGTACACAGCAATAATCAAGTATACACTCCATGATGAGTACAGTTTAAAGCACTTTATAGGTATCAGCTCATTTAATTCTTAAATATTCTTAGGAAAGAGAGGTTCAGAGAAACTAAGTATCCTGAACAATGATGCCACCAAGGTCACCCCTCCTGAAGGCCTGTTGCCGCAGCTGCTGGCAGAGAGCTGTCCACTCCTAGCCCCTCAAGGATGCCTCAGCAACAGAGCTGCCTTTACTCAAATCAGTCCCCCTCAGGGTGACCCACCTCCAATGACTGACCCCTGCGAGTATATCTCTGCCCCGCTTAAGGCTCCAGAGCTTCACTTCGTGGCTGCCCAACTTGTCTCCCTGCCCAGTTCTGCTTCTATTGCCTTCTTCTTTCATATGTTAGGCCAATAACACACCAGAATAAAAGACTTGTACACTAAACTGAGGCTTCACTGGTGGCTCAGCAGTAAAGAATCCGCCTGCAATGCACAAGCCACAAGAGATAAGGGTTTGATCCCTGGGTTGGGAAGATCCCCTGGAGAAGGGAACAGCAACTCACTCCAGTATGCTTGCCTGGAGAATTCCATGGACAAAGGAGCCTGGTGGGCTACAGCCCATGGGCTCACAAAGAGCTGGACACAACTGAAGCGACTTAGCATGCACACACACACACTAGACTCATCTCAGAGTCTATGTCCGAGAAAATCCAAACTGGCACACTAAGTAACTTGCTCAGGGCCCAAGGATCTCCAGTGGGGACCCCAATCCAAGCAGAATGGTTCCAGAGCTTGAGCTCCTAACTGCCCTGTTCCACTGCCTTACACCCAGAGGCTTCATTACCTAAGACTCCTACCACAGTCTACACAAACTCTGACTTTTCATTAGGTAGATGGTTCAGGTAAAGATTTTGCCTCCTAACTGCCACATAGAATTTTAGCTAAATGAAGGAGAGGCACGCAGTCTTCTGTCTCTGGGAATAGATCTTATATTAACAGAATCTACCCTAATTTCATCTCTCCCCCTTTTTCAAAGTATTCTCAGTGGCATGTCAAGTCAGTAAGAACTTAAGATTTCCTGAACCTCAGAACTGAAGATTAGAAGGACAGAAAATAAAGTCCACAGAGCAAGCTTCCTCTTTGGATATCCTAGCTTAAAACTGACCATTTTAAAATATAGTGAGAGATTGTCCACCCAGTCTAAGAAGTTAATTTTCTAAAATATCACTTTCCATGATGGACAGGCTAAGATATTTTTCAAGTTAGTAGTTTCTTCCACTCTGTTGATATCCTCAATTTAACTTCCAATTTCCGTAATATAGAAGGCCAAAATAGCCTGATGTTGATTTAAACAACTGGGAGTTCCCCAATATACCTTGTTTTTATTTTGCTTTCTTTCTGCTTTTGCTATGGGGTTCACAGATGCCTCTTCTACAGTCACAGTATTTCATTTACAAACATGTCACACTGTCTAAATTTAACCTAATTAGCAAGCCAGGGCACCTAATCCTCAGGCATTTTCCCCCTCCTCCAGACCGCCTCACTCCAATAGTCTCAGTTGTCAATGAAAAGTCATTTCCAAAAACCATGACAGGATAAATGCAAACTAGTCTTCACCACAGAGAAAACAGTCCCGTCCTCCCCATTTTCTGGGATCTGACTTCCTTTAGGGGTGTTTAAATCTCATTAAAGACTACAAGTTCCGCAGCTGCAGAGGAGCCTCAGGATAATTCAAGCTGATGCCTTTCATTCCACTTCCTGGAGTGCTGGTAACCAGGATGGGGTAGTTACCACTGTGAACCCCATCTTAGATCTGTGCTGTTCAGTGAAGTCATGGTGTTCAATCATTATGCAGTGCATTTTCACCTTGCCTCCAATTGTTCTGGTCATGTCAAAGATGTAGCTTTGATGCATACATTGCATTGAAGAAAAGAGGAAAAAGTAACAGAAAGAAGGGAGTAGGATTAGCAGCTCAAAAGTTTTTAAAAGTTTGATCTCATTGAAATGAAAACATACTTTATCTACCTTCTTTAGATGTTACTGACTGCATTAATTCCAGACATAAGTAAGTCAGTAGGTGCCTTTTTTTTTCCAAACTGGTGACGTTTTTCTACCGGGAGCCTGCAAAGGAAAACTCTCTCTCTCCTAGTGCTCCTAGGCAAAGCATTGAAGTACAATCCCAACAAAATCAAAGTGACAGCTAGAAGGCACCCCTAATTGCCAGCTCACTGAGTTCTTTCAGGACTTGAATACAATTGTCAATTATCAAGGTCTCTTTGTAGACTAGACAAGTAACAATCAATGTAAGGTCTAAATCAAACTTGTCAAAAAGACGTTGCTACCTTTTCACATCTGATAGCAGTATCCAACGGCAAACCCAAGATCAAATGTAAACTAAGATATTAGGAAAAGGCATCAAAGCAACTATAAAATAAATTATTAAAATCTATTAGCAACTGTGTTTAATGCAAAGTCAAATGGTTACAGTTAACATATTTTCCACACCAAAAATGAACACATATCTAGTACATGGTCTGACCATAAAAATTACTTTAATAACTCTCTAGTGAGTGACCCCTGCATGCTACGCACTCACTTTTCTCAGCACTGCAGGTAAAGTTGTGAACAAAACAGGCAAGGTCCTTTCCCTCATGGAAGTTACATTCTAATAACAGTTAAACATAAAATTTAATATTCCTTAATCACATATCTTTCATCCCCTTCACATATAAATCATAAAAAAATAATGGAAAAGGGTTGTAAATTGGACCAAGAAATACTTAGAAACTAAGTTGCTGGGGGACGCTGAAGGGGCTCACTTTCTTTACTCATCTCACTGCACAGATTAAATGGCAGAACTTTATGTCCATCCAGTCCAGTCCCTTCAATGCTGAATCACATTCAAATCATTCTAGACTAAAGAGAATCTGTGCCACTTTTAAATGTCTTACATGGCATTTGAAGGAGATTGGTTCTACTGGACAAGAAAAAGGAGAAATGGAGCTGTCTCCTCCTTCCTAAGCTTTCAAGACCAGTTATTCCTATCAGGGGAAATGAGAAAAGAATCACATGACTTACAAGCCCCTGGAGGGAGATCTTACTGGATAAAGCATCATTGTTACTATTTAATACACAGTCTTCAGACAGCTGAAAGGAAGCAGTAAGCAGGTATCCATGCTCTTGCTCCTTTGACAGTTAGTTCTGTCTGTCCAAATCCTCCTTTTAATGTTTCCCGCTTTCCTGTTGGCAGCTGTAGCATGCACTCAAAGAAGAAGTAGGGGTAGTAAGCTGGACATACTGTCTCACTTACACAGCTTTTTATTGGAGAAAATAGGAATGAAATAACTGATTTTCTTCTCCCTCTCTGTATATACATTCCCCAGGCATCTTCACTCATTCTTCTGATTCTCCCCAGGCATCTTCACTCATTCTTCTGATGCTATCCACCATTAATGTCTAACTCCAAGTCTCTGCATCTAAGTAAATTTTGTAGATGCCATACTAGTATTTAAAACTCAACAGAGCCAGCACTGGGATCATGGCTTCCCCGTGTTCTACGTACTGATTCTCTTCATGTATCCTATGTCTCAATGAAGGGCATCACCATCATGTCCAAAGTCATCTACCACTCAAGAAAAACTATAACATGAACATTCAACAGTCACCTACAACAACAGCTGAGAACCAGGAAAAGATACTGCTGAAAGAATTTTTTAAAGACAGAAACAAATGGAAAAACATTCATATTGATGTTGGAAAACATAGTATGGTTAAGATGTCCAACTTCTATCAATGGTGGTGATATAAAAAATTTGAGAAAGAATGAATGAGAGGCCACATTATTAGAAAGTAACTTTGAAAAAAAAAAGATTAAGAGATGTGAATGGACAGGGGAAAACAAACAGGAATGAAAAATGGATGCTGGACTTGACATGGGGGCCTCTCCAGCCCTTTCCTCCTATTGTCTGAGTTTAGGGAGGATTGAAACACGGGAAGAGATTAAGGGAATTGATCTCTGCATTCACTTTCTTACCCCATCCCTATTTAAACCCATCCTTTTTAGCCATGTCACTTTCTTTTTCACTTAAAATGTCTTTCACCTGACGTAAATCTGGGTTCATGGTGACAAGGGGCACAAAACTTGCGGCCTTCCTATGAACAAACACCCAACACATCCCCTGCACCTCCATGTGGCTGCTGGGCAGGACCAATGGAATGGAGCTGAATAGTGGAAGAAAAGCTACAGCATTTAGTGGGGGAGCTTGCCACCTACAGCCTATCTGGTCCATGCATGGGTGGGCCATGACAGACCTTAAAAAGGCTTTGAACGGAGAAAGAAAAAAAGGTATATTCCAAGTATATGTCATTCTGAAAAAAAAGCAAAACTGTGTAAACAATAATAAGATCACTGGTTGCCAGGAGATTTGGGGGAGTTAATACAGTTTTTGGATAGCAGTGCATATACTTTGAATGACATTATAATGATGGATATATGTTATTAAACCTTTGTCCAAATCCATAGAATGTGCAACACTACTTATTGCATTAAAGTTAACCCTAAGATGAACTGGGGCAGGCGGGGGGGAGTCTGATTTTTGTTATCTTTCCCACTCTGCACAACAGAAAACACAGTGATCAATTCTCTGTTACAAGTTATTTATAAATATGATGAAAAATTCTATCCTCAGGTTTGATGTGTTCAGTGTACGCTTCCTTTCTCTCCACTTTCTAAGCTGAAAACAATACCCTATCAGTTATTACCCAATGAGCTGTAAAACATTCAAGGTTGCACCTTCTCCACAAAGTGAAGAGAACACCATAGAATGTCTTAAAAAGAAAATGTACACTTCAGAAAAATGTGGAATGTGGGGAAGGATGGGGAATAAACTTCCTCCACCCCAAGGAGGAGAGACTCATAAGACTACACTATGTTTCCAGTAGACAAATTAGCAGGACCTGTGCAAGTGATTTTTGCATAAACAACAAAGACCTCTCCAAGTATTTCCTTCAGTCCACTGAGCAGTAAGCCCCAAAGCAGCCCTGACTGGGAGGAAGAAGCCAGAGGCTATCAGCCAAGGGACACTTGAGTCTTTGCTTTTATGTTATTTATTTCTTTTAAGTGACCTCTGCCACTTTGGCTTTATGTGTGGGCACTCATCCTTTACAAGCAAATACAATTGTGAGGCATTTTCCTATGTGTATAGTTAGACAACAAATTCTTTCTGTTGAAAAGTGACCTCAAGAGCCCGAGACCTCATTTCATTTCAATTTGTGCCAATGAACCACTTGACAAATTGCTCTTTTTAGAGTCATATATAACTTTGGGTTTTAGTCCTAAACATTGTTGTGCTTCTGACAAGGACAAATAGGGCTGTACAATGTGTTTCCTATCTTCTGCAGGGCCAGTGATTACAGAACCAGCTGGGTGGGATCAGCATTAAGCATTTTGCTGCGATTCATTTGCTTTGAGTACAATTACTACAAAATCACAAAGTCCTAGATGGGCTAAAATCACCAAATAGAAAGCAAACTTACTTTTAAATATATAAACGCACAAAGATACGCACACACGTGAAGAGTCCTGATTCAAGAGTGTTCTTGGAATGTTAACTAGTCCTTAGTGTCTAATGTGAATAATTTCACATTTCTGGTCAGTTTTTGTTCTATGAGACCTAGAGTTATGTTCCTCCTGGTACTCTTGGCAAACGCTGAAGTTTTCCTGTTAGAATTCTGTCAGCTCTTTTTTGAACACAGGTGATAAACCAAATTTGCACACTGTTGATCTAAAATTCAAGTCTTTAATGTGAGTGTAATAAAATGACATTAGGAGTCATGCTTGTCCAAACACTCCAAGAACTATGCCAGGGATGCTTGGAATAACTGCCATTTGCTCATCGCTTCTCAGCCTGAAATTATTTAAACTTCACCTGTTTCCATCTCAAATTATCTTATAACTGCCTTCATATTATAGGGTTATACCCAAAGTAGCTACCATACCAACTGGCACCCAGACATCAGGGACATGGAATTAGCTGTCTCTTTTTTCTCACCTGATACAATCTGATTAGTATTTATAGAATTATCTAAGGAAAGAAAAGTTGCCTTCAATCTAGAAACTTGCTAAAGGTGTCATCTAATACATTCTTCAGCATGAAGTGCTCCACAAAGCTTTATTTTCAAAAACTTCCAAGTTGTTTGCTGTTTAGAAAATATACCTGTATAATTTGATTCTTGTTTTCCAAGTGAGAATATCAAAATTACATAATGATCAGTGTGCACTATTTTTAAGATTTTTATCTAAATTACTAGAAATTAAAAATTACTTTCAAAACTTTCCAAAACTGACATGGGAAAAAATCATGCACTATAGACATGAAGAACTGACTCATTGGGAAAGATCCTGATGCTGGGAAAGATTAAAGGCAGGAGGAGAAGGGGATGACAGAGGATGAGATGATTGAATGGCATCACCAACTCAGTGGACCTGATTTTGAGCAAGCTCCAGGAGTTGGTGATAGACAGGGAAGCCTGGCGTGCTACAGTCCATGGGGTCATAAACAGTCAGACATGACTGAGCAACTGAACTGAACTGATAGTTGTGAGGCTTCCCTGGTAGCTCAGACAGTATAAAATCTGCCTGCAATGCAGGAGACCCAGGTTTGACCCTTGAGTCAGGAAGATCCCCTGTAGAAAGGAATGGCAACCCATGCCAGTATTCTTGCCTGGAGAATTCCATGGACAGAGGAGCTGGTATGCTGCAGTTCATGAAGTCGCAAACAGTCAGACATGAGTGAGCGAGTAACAAACATACACATCCTTAGTTGCCTGTGAACTCCTGTTGTGTCGGTCTCTAAATCAAAAGATATGAATGCCCATTCTGTATCCTTAATAGACGATTGTTTGACAATCAATTTGTGAGTACCTTTCCAAATAGGAAAACTTTTTCAAAATCTTTTAGAAAATTATATCTCTAATTGAATGTGTATTATGAGCACTCCTTCTAACTGACCACTGAAATCTTCAGAAGGCCAAGAAATCACAAGAGCAATTGGCATGGCATTTACCATCCTCCACCTGGACACCTGTAAGTTCTGTGACTAGGGCAGACATGTGACCTTTCTAAACTTGAATTTCCTTATCTTTAAATAAACATGGGACTAACTGGACTTCATTTCCAACAGTATGGTAGAACAGATATTGTGAGCAGCCCTCTCACGGACAATAACCAAAAATACTGAATAAGGTATTTTTAAAATCTTTAAAATCCATCACTGACAAGGCAAGCAAATGAGGACTCTTCAGAATAGGAAAAAAAGAAAGTGAACATTGGAATTTAGAAGGGTGAACAGAGCTTCAAGAAATGTTTTCATCCTGAGGTCATCAAATTAACCCAGTGACCTTGAGCCTCAGTTTTGAAGTGGGAAAGAAAACAAGCCTAGAGCTACCTAGAGCTGTCTAACAGGGGATCTGTGCATAAAGTGGACTATAAAGGCCTATGCAAGAGTAAAATAGTAATAAATATTCCTTTCAGTAAGGGATAAAAGAGAACCTAAACATTTCTCAACCTGGCCCACTCTGATCTGAAATTGGTCCCCTCTGATATTTCATAACCATCACCAGCCACCATATATGCTTCTAGCCTGAGTCATAACACTACCTTTATGATCCAGAAAAACACCAAGCTAATTACTTAATTTCCTATATCAGTGAACCGAAGTGAAGTGAAAATCACTCAGTCATGTCCAACTCTTTGTGACCCTATGGACTATACAGTCCATGGAATTGTCCAGGCCAGAATACTGGAGTGGGTAGCCTTTCCTGTCTCCAGGGATCTTCCTTACCCAGGGATCAAATCCAGGTCTCTCACAATGCAAGCAGATTATTTACCAGGGATTTTTGCAATGCAAGCAGATTATTTATCAGATTATTTACAAGGGAAGCCCAAGAATACTGGATTGGGTAGCCTGTCCCTTCTCCAGTGGATCTTCCTGACCCAGGAATCAAAATGAGGCCTCCTGCATTGCAGGTGGATTCTTTACCAACTGAGATATGAGGGAAGTAGTGTCACCAAATATCCATCAAAAATAAAAATATATCATATACACACATTTTTCTCAGACTATAAAAATCTCATCAAAAAACTTTATGAGTAATATAAGCTCAGAGCACATAGAATAATACTATAAAACACACACATACAAATAAGAACCAAATGAAATCAGATACATAAAGATTTATCCACAGAAATGATCAAACTAAGATCATAAAATAAGTATATTTAATATGTTTAAAGATATTAGAAAGAATACCTAAAATATGTGAAAATTGAAAGTAACTGAAAATAAATGAAGAAATCTTGAAAAGATAAAACTTTCAGAAAATATAATATTTGATATCCCACGGATAAAGAATTATTCAATATTTTCAAATCAGTCAGTGTGATACACCACATTAACAAACTGAAAGATAAAAACAACATGATTATCTCAACAGATGCAGAGAAAGTCTTTCACAAAATTCAACACCCATTTATGATAAAAAAAATAAAGCCCTCCGGAAAGTAGGCATAGAAGGAACATACCTCAACACAGTAAAAGCCATATATGATAAACCCACAGCAAACATACTCAATGGCAAAAAATTGAAAGCATTTCTCCTAAAGTCAGGAACAAGACAAGGGTGTCCACTCTCACCACTACTATTCAACATAGTTTTGGAAGTTTTAGCCACAGCAATCAGAGAACAAAAAGAAATAAAAGGAATCCAGATTGGAAGAAAAGAAGTAAAACTCTCACTGTTTGCCAATGACATGATCCTCTACATAGAAAACCCTAAAGACTCTACCAGAAAATTACTAGAGCTAATCAATGAATATAGTAAACTTGCATGATATAAAATTAATACACAGAAATCCTTTGCATTCCTAAACATTAACAATGAGAAAACAGAAAGAGAAATTAAGGAAACAATCCCATTCACCATTGTAACAAAAAGAATAAAATAGAAATAAATCTACCTAAAGGAACAAAGGACCTATATGTAGAAAAGTATAAAACACTGATGAAGGAAATCAAAGATGACACAAATAGATGGTGAAATATACCATGTTCATGGATTGGAAGAATCAATATAGTGAAAATGAAAATACTACCCAAAGCAATCTATAGATTCAATGCAATCCTTATCAAGCTACCAATGGTATTTTTCACAGAACTAGAGCAAATAATTTCACAATTTGTATGGAAATACAAAAAGCCTCGAATAGCCAAAGCAATCTTGAGAAAGAAGAATGGAAATGAAGGAATAAACCTGCCTGGCATCAGACTATACTACAAAGTTACAGTCACCAAGACAGTATGGTACTGTCACAAAGACAGAAATATAGATCAATGGAACAAAATTGAAAGAGATACATCCATGCACCTATGGACACCTTATCTTTGACAAAGGAGGCAAGAATATACAATGGAGAAAAGACAATCTCTTTTAACAAGTGGTGCTGGGAAAATTGGTCAACCACCTTTAAAAAATTAAACTAAAATGCTAATACGATACACAAAAATAAACTCAAAATGGATTAAAGATCTAAATGTAACACCAGAAACTATAAAATTCCTAAAGGAAAAGATAGGCAAAACATTCTCTGACATAAACCACAGCAGGATCCTCTATGACCCACCTTAAACTTAAAAGTTTTTGCACAATGAAGGAAACTATAAGCAAGGTGAAAAGACAGCCTTCAGAGTAGGAGAAAATAATAGCAAATGAAGCAACTGACAAAAAAATTAATCTCAAAAATATACAAACAACTCATGCAGTTCAATACCAGAAAAATAAATGACTCAATCAAAAAATGGGCCAAAGAACTTAATAGACATTTCTCCAAAGACATTCAGATGGCTAACAAACACATGAAAAGATGCTCAACATCACTCATTATTAGAGAAATTCAAATCAAAACCACATTGAGGTACCATCTCATGCCAGTCAGAATGGCTGCTATCAAAATGTCTACAAACAATAAATGCTGGAGAGGGTGTGGTGAAAAGGGAGCCCTCTTACACTATTTGTGGGAAGGCAAACTAACACAGCCATTATGGAGAACAGTGTGGAGATTCCTTAAAAAACTGAAAATAGAATGGCCATATGACCCAGCAATCCCACTGCTGGGCATACACACCAAGGAAACCAGAATTGAAAGAGACACGTGTACCACAATGTTCATCATAGCACTGTTTATAATAGCCAGGTCATGGAAGCAACCTAGATGTCCATCAGCAGACAAATGAATAAGAAAGCTGTGGTACATATACACAATGGAATATTACTCAGCTATTCAAAAGAACACATTTGAATCAGTTCTAATGAGGTGGATGAAACTGGAACTTGTTAAACAGAGTGAAGTAAGTCAGAAAGAAAAACACCAATACAGTATATTAATGCATATATATGACATTTAGAAAGATGGTAACGACAACTCTATATGAGAGATATCAAAAGAGACACAGTTATAAAGAACAGACTATTGGACTCTGTGGGAGAAGGCAAGGGTGGGATGATTTGAGTGAATAGCATTGAAACATGTATATTACCATATGTGAAGTAGATCACCAGTCCAACTTCAATGCATGAAACAGGGCACTCAAAGCTGGTGCACTGGGACAACCCAGAGAGATAGGATGGGGAGGGGGATGGGAGGGGGATTCAGGGTGAGGGACACATGTACACCTATGGCTGATTCATGTCAATGTATGGCAAAAGCCACCATAATATTATAAAGTAATTAGCTTCCAATTAAAATAAATTACTTAATTTTAAAAACATGCCTGCATGAAACTAATGATAAATTAGGCACAGCTCAAACAATCTGTAAACTATAATACAAAGACATTCAGAATGCAGCATAAATAGACAAAAACGCCCAAAAAATATGGTTAAAAATCATGAGGGATAGAGTAAAAAAAATCTAACATACTCTAGTAGATGTCTAGCAGCAAAGAAAGAATGAAGGAGATAAAATATACAAAGGGAATGACTAAGAATCTTTCAGAATTAAAGACTGTAAATCAAGTTAAAAAATTTCAGTAACTGCACAGAAGAAAAACATGTTTAAGTCCACATTTAGATAAATTAAAAGGAAATTTCAGGATAGTAAGGCTCCATCACTTCACTGCAAATAGATGGGGAAACAGTGACAGACTATTTTCTTGGGCTCCAAAATCACTGCATATGGTGACTGCAGCCATGAAATTAAAAGACGCTTGCTCCTTACAAGAAAAGCTATGACAAACCTAGATAGCAGTTATGACAAACTTAAAAATCTGAGAAATTACTTTGCTGACTAAGCCCCATTTAGTCAAAGCTATGGTTTTTCCAGTAGTCATGTATGGATGTGAGAGTTGGGCCATAAAAAAGGCTGAGTGCCTAAGAATTGTTGCTTTTGAACTGTGGTGCTAGAGAAGACTCTTGAGAGTCCTTGGACTACAAGGAGATCAAGCCAGTCAGTCATAAAGGAAATCAGTCCTAAACATTCATTGGAAGGACTGATGCTGAAGCTGAGGCTCCAAAACTTTGGCCACTTGATGCTAAGAGCCAACACATTAGAAAAGACCATGATGCTGGGAAAGACTGAAGGCAGAAGGAGAAGGGAATGACAGAGGGCCAGATGGTTGGATTACATCATTGACTCAATGGACATGAGTGTGAGCAAGCTCAGAGATATGATAAAGGACAGGGAAACTTGGCGTGCTACAGTGCATGGGGCTGCAAAGAGTCAGACATGACTGAGCAACCAAACAACAGCAGCAACAAGTCACAAAGAACCCAATATCAAATTGATGGCAGATCCTTCAATATCCATCACAACAGTGGAAGCCAGAAGACAGTGAAATAATATACTTAAAATTCTAGGACAAGCTAAGAATGCATACCTAGTGAAACTCCTCTGAAAAAACTAAGGGTGAAGTGTAGATATACTTGACTCTTGAACAACACAGGTTTGAACTATACAGGTCCACCTACAGGTGAATCATTTTCAGCAAATATATTGGAAAACTTTTTGGACATTTGCAACAATTTGAAAAAACTCAAACTGGGTAGCCTAAAATAATCCAAAAAAAATAAGAAAATGTTAAGTTTGCCATGAATGCATAAAATATAGTAAATATTAGTCTATTTTATCATCTACTACCACAAAATATGGGCTTCCATAGTGGTTCAGTGGTAGAGAATCTGCCTACCAATGCAGGAGACATGGGTTTGATCCCTGGGTTGGGAAGATCCACTAGAGAAGGAAATGGCAACCCACTCCAGTATTCTCGACTGGGAAATTCCATGGTCAGAGGAACCTGGTGAGCTACAATCCATGAGGCTGCAAAAGAGCTGGCTACAACTTAGCCAACTAAACAACAATCACAAAATATACACAAATATATCCAAAAAGTTAAAGTTTATTAAAATTTGGAGCGGTAAGAGGTGGTTGTGAGGCACTGGAGTGGCAAGTAGCTGAGAGGAGCTACCCCATGTCCAAGGTCAGGAGCAAAGGCCATGAGGAGATACCCTACATCCAAGATAAGGAAGAGCAGCTACGCTTTACTGGAGCAACTGTGAAGAGATACCCCACGTCCAAGGTAAGAGAAACCCCAGTAAGACAGTAGGCGCTGAGAGAGGGCATCAGAGGGCAGACAGATAGAAACCACAATCACAGAAAACTAGCCAATCTGATCACATGGACCACAGCCTTATCTAACTCAATGAAACTAAGCCATGCCGTGTAGGGCCACCCAAGATGGATGGGTCACGGTGAAGAGTTCTGACAAAATGTGATCCACTGGAGAAGGAAACGGCAAGCCACTTCAGTATTTTTGCCTTGAGAACCCCATGAACAGTATGAAAAGGCAAAAAGATAGGACACTGAAAGATGAACTCCCCAGGTCGGTAGGTGCACAATATGCTACCAGAGATCAGTGGAGAAATAACTCCAGAAAGAATGAAGGGATGGAGCCAAAGCAAAAACAACACTCAGTTGTGGATGTGACTGGTGATGGAAGCAAGATCCAAAGCGGTAAAGAGCAATATTGCACAGGAGCCTGGAATGTTAGGTCCATGTATCAAGGCAAATTGGAAGTGGTCAAACAGGATATGGCAAGAGTGAATGTTGACATTCTAAGAATCCGTGAACTAAAATGGACTGGATGGGTGAATTTAGATGACCATTATATCTACTATTGTGGGCAGGAATCCCTTAGAAGAAATGGAGTAGTCATCATAGTCAACAAAAGAGTTCAAAATGCAGTACTTGGATGCAATCTCAAAAATGACAGAATGATCTCTGTTCGTTTCCAAGGCAACCCATTCAATATCACAGTAATCCAAGTCTATGCCCCAACCAGTAATGCTGAAGAAGCTGAAGTTAAATAGTTCTATGAAGACCTACAAGACCTTTTAGAACTAACACCCAAAAAAGATGTCCTTTTCATTATAGGGGACAGGAATGCAAAAGTAGGAATTCAAGAAACACCTGGAGTAACAGGCAAATTTGGCCATGGAGTACAGAATGAAGCAGGGAAAAACTCTATTGGCCAAGAGAACACACTGGCCATAGCAAACACCCTCTTTCAATAACACGAGAGAAGACACTACACATGGACATCACCAGATGGTAAACATAGAAATCAGATTGATTATATTCTTTGTAGCCAAAGATGGAGAAGCTCTAAACAGTCAGCAAAAACAAAACCAGGAGCTGACTGTGGCTCAGATCATGAACTCCTTATTGCCAAATTCAGACTTAAATTGAAGAAAGTTGGGGAAACTACTAAACCATTTGGGTATGACCTAAATCAAATTCCTTATGATTATACAGTAGAAGTGAGAAATAGATTTAAGGGACTAGATCTGATAGACAGAGTTCATGAAGAACTATGGATGGAGGATCGTGACATTGTACAGGAGACAGGGATTAAGACCATCCCCATGGAAAAGAAATGCAAAAAAGCAAAATGGCTGTCTGAAGAGGCCTTACAAATAGCTGTGAAAAGAAGAGAAGCGAAGAACAAAGGAGAAAAGGAAAGATATTCCCATCTGAATGAAGAGTTCCAAAGAATAGCAAGGAGAGATAAGAAAGCCTTCCTCAGAGATCAATACAAAGAAATAGAGGAAAACAACAGAATGGGAAAAACTAGAGATCTCTTCAAGAGAATTAGAGATACCAAGGGAATATTTAATGCAAAGATGGGCTCAATAAAGGACAGAAATGGTATGGACCTAACAGAAGCAGAAAATATTAAGAAGAGGTGGCAAGAATACACAGAAGAACTGTACATAAAAGATCTTCACAACCCAGATAATCACAATGGTGTGATCACTCACCTAGAGCCAGACATCCTAGAATGTGAAGTCAAGTGGGCCTTAGGAAGCATCACTACAAACAAAGCTAGTGGAGGTGATGGAATTCCAGTTGAGCTATTTCAAATCCTAAAAAGTGCTGTGAAAGTGCTGCACTCAATATGCCAGCAAATTTGGAAAACTCAGCAGTGGTCACAGGACAGGAAAAGGTCAGTTTTCATTCCAGTCTCAAAGAAAGGCAATGCCAAAGAATGCTCAAACTACCACACAATTGCACTCATCTCATACCCTATCAAAGTAATGCTCAAAATTCTCCAAGCCAGGTTTTAGCAATACATGAACCATGAACTTCCAGATGTTCAAGCTGGTGGTAGAACAGAGGAACCAGAGATCAAATTACCAACATCTGCTGGATCATTGAAAAAGTGAGAGACTTCCAGAAAAACATCTATTTCTGCTTTATTGATTATACCAAAGCCTTTGACTGTGTGGATCACTATAAACTGTGGAAAATTCTGAAAGAGACAGGAATACCAGACCACTAGACCTGTCTCTTGAGAAATCTGTATGCAGGTCAGGAAGCAACAGTTAGAACTGGACATGGAACAACAGAATGGTTCCAAATAGGGAAAGGAGTACGTCAAGGCTGTATATTGTCACCCTGCTTATTTAACTTATATGCAGAATACATCATGAGAAAAGCTGGGCTGGAGGAAGCACAAGCTGGAATCAACACTGCCGGGAGAAATATCAATAACCTCAGATATGCAGGTGACAAGACCCTTATGGCAGGAAATGAAGAACTAAAGAGCCCCTTGATGAAAGTGAAAGAGGAGGGTGAAAAAGTTGGCTTAAAGCTCAACATTCAGAAAACTAAGATCATGGCATCCGGTCCACTTCAAGACAAATAGATGGGAAACAGTGGAAACAGTGGCTGCCTTTATTTTACGGGGCTTCAAAATCACTGCAGATTGTGATTGCAGCCATGAAATTAAAAGACACTTACTCCTTGGCAGAAAAGTTATTACCAACCTAGACAGCATATTAAAAAGCAGAGACATTACTTTGCCAACAAATGTCTGTCTCATCAAGGCTATGGTTTTTCCAGTAGTCATGTATGGATGTGAGAGTTGGACTGTAAAGCAAGCTGAGCACCGAAGAATTGATGCTTTTGAACTGTTGTGTTGGAGAAGACTCTTGAGAGTCCCGTGGACTGCAAGGAGATCCAGACAGTCCATCCTAAAGGAGATCATTCCTGGGTGTTCATTGGAAGGACTGATGTTGAAGCTGAAACTCCGATACTTTGGCCACCTGATGTGAAGAGCTGACTCATTGGAAAAGGCCCTGATGCTGGGAAGGACTGGGAGCAGGAGGAGAAGGGAACGACAAAGGATGAGATGGATGGTTGGCATCACCAATTCAATGGACATGAGTTTGGGTAAACTCTGGGAGTTGGTTATGGACAGGGAGGCTTGGCTTGCTGCAGTCCATGGGATCACTAAGAGTTGGACACGACTAAGCAACTGAACTGAACTGAACCAAACATGCACAAAAACTTAATATTGTACATGGCTCTATTCACAACTTAGATAACATGCATATGCAGTATTATATCATAACTGCATAAAATCAACTATATTATATGCTGTACTACTGAAATACAATAATTTGTAGCCATTCCTGTTGGTACTGCAGTGAATTATGTTACAAGTATCAGCTTAAAATACCATTTGATCTTAATAATCTCTACATGAGCAGTTTGTCTCTCTGGTAATTTGCATATCTGCAGTAAAAAGTGATCTCTCATAGTTCTTACAAAATTTTCATCCTATTTAGTGCAATAGTGTAAACCTTGAATAAACTCATGGGACCCATATGACGTGCCACCAATGATGCTTGTATTGCTGCCAAGAAGTGGAGAAAAGCTGTAATATTACAAAAAAAATTCAAAGGTAAATTACTTCACATGCACCACAGACTGATGTCTGCAACTACAGATGGACACCATTTCAAACTAATTGAGTCCAGAGTAAGAATCATTGTGAAAAAGAAAAGAAAAAAAGGAAATTTGTGAAGCTGTTGCTGCAGCTATGACAGCAGGTGTGGAAACCTTGCACTTTTTGTGAAGTATCGTTTTATCTTGTATTGAAAATGCAGCTTTTATTTGGGTGCAAGATTGCTATAAGGAAGGCATGGCTATAGATTCTAGTGTGATTAGATTAAAAAAAAGTCATTATATGACAACTTAAAGTAAAAGGAATATGAAGATTCTAAAGCTGGAGAATTTAATGCCAACAAAGGATGGTTTGATAATTTTAGAAAAAGGTTGGTTTTCTAAATGTCAAGATAACAGAAGAAGCATCTTCAGCCAACCAAGAGGCGATGAATGATTTTCCAGAAACCATTAAGAAAATCATTGATAATTTTAATCGGCTATGCTTTGTCACTCAGTTGTGTCTGACTATTTGCAACCCCATGGACTGTAGCCCACCAGGCTCCTCTGTCCATGTGATTTCTCCAGGTAAGAATACTGGAGTGGGTTGCAGTGCCCTCCTCCAGGGGATCTTCCAAACCCAGGGATCAAACCTAGGTCTCCCGTATTGCAGGCAGATTCTTTACTCTCTGAGCCACCAGGGAAGTTCAAGAATACTGGAGTGGGTAGCCTATCCCTTCTCCATGGGATCTTCCTGACTCAGGAATTGAACCAGGGTCTCCTACATTGCAGGCAAATTCTTTTACCAGCTGAGCTACCAGGGAAACCCATTTATTGGCTATACTCCAATATAAAATAAAAAGTTAAAAAAAGAAAGAAAATCATTGAGGCAAAAGAATAGCTGCCTGAACAGGTTTTTAATGCAGATGAAAGTGTTCTATTCTGGAAAAAAGTGTCACAAAGGACATTTACTAGTAAGGAAGGAAGGTGAGTACCAGGATTTAAGACAGGAAGGGATAAGCTCACTCTACTGTTTTGTGTAAATGTGGTCAGGACTGCCCATATCTATAAAGCAGCTAAGTCCCAAGCCTTGAAGGGAAAAGGTAAACAGCAGCTGTCATTCTTTTGGTTGTATAGCAAGAAGGCCTGGACAATGAGAACCACTTTTCCAGATTGGTTCCATCTATTTGTCCCTGAGCTCAGGAAGTACTGTGCTAGGAAGGGACTGCTTTTAAAAATTCCTTTGAGATTGGACAATGCCTCTGGCCACCCAGAAGCCCAAGAGTTCAACACCAAAAATGTTGAAATGGTCTACTTGCCTCTAGATCAGGGAGTCAAAGAGTTTTAAGACTCATTGGTGGCTCATATAGTAAAGAATTGCCCTGCAATATGAGAGACCTGGATTTGATCCCTGGGTTGGGAAGATTCCCTGGAGGAGGGCATGGAAACCCACTTCAGTGTTCTTGCCTGAATAATCATCATGGATGGAGAAGCCTGGTGAGCTACAGTCCATGGGGTCATAAAGAGTCAGGCAATACTGAGCAACTAAGCACAGCATGCACAGCATTCTATGGAAGGGACTGTCAATGCTATGGAAGAAAACTCTAATAGAGAAAAGATCATGAAAGTCTAGAAGGATTATATCATTAAAGATGTCATTGTTATTATAGAAAAAGCTATGAAATCATGAAACCCAAACAATAAATACTTACTGGAGAAGATTTTGCCCAAATGTTGCACAGGACTCTGCAAGATTACAACAGATCCAGCCAAGGAAATCATGAAAGAAATCATAGATATGGCCGAATCAAAGGTAAGAAGGATTGGAAGATATGAATCTTAGAGAAATTCAAAAGCTAAAAGACATCACGCCAGAGGAATTAACAGAAGGTGACTTGATAGAGATGAGTGCTTCTGAACCAATGTCAGACGATGAGAAATAAGATATAGAAGAAGCAATCACATAACAAATTGGCATTAAACAATCTTGCAGAAGGCTTCAGATTATTCAAGAGTGATTTTGACTTCTTTTACCAGAGGTACCTTCCATGATATGAGCACTGAAACTAAAGCAAATTGTGAAAGAAAGTTTGGTACCATATAGAAATATTTTTACAAAAATTAAAAAGCTAAAGTCAGACAGAAATTATGATGTATTTCCATGAAGTTACACTGAGTGTGACTGCCTCTCCTGGCTATTAGTAATTAAGTTTTGGAGGAGGTGAAAGCTGTATGTATATTTTTGAATCCATGAGGGTTGGTTCCCCAACCCCCACATTGTTCGAGGGTCAATTATATTTTCAGACAAAAACTGAATCTGCCAATAAAGACCCTCTCTACAGGAAATTCTAAAGGATGTACTACCAGTGGAAAGACAAAGCTATACTAGTTGGAAGATATGAAATGTAAAATAGAGTAGTACAACAAGAATATGGCTCATATGTGGACAAATATAAAACAACAATAGTATCAAAGTTTAAAGCAAAAATCTAAAATACAGTCTAACCGTGGAATATAAGCCAGATGGTAGATAACCAAAATTAAAGTATCTTCAGGTTCACATATTATTCTAGAGGAGAGTAAATATAGTCACTTTAGATGATGCTAAGCATGCACATTTCATCTATTTACTAAAAAAAAAACCAAAAAACAGAATGTATAATTCTAGTTATAGATGAAGACGCCCGTGTCAGAATTTCACTGGTTGACTGAGGTTGTTTCCATATAGCAGAGCCAAGACTAGACCTTAGATTTCCAGATGCCTAAGCTAGTGCAAGAAGATCCAACCAGTCCATCCTGAAGGAGATCAGTCCTGGGTGTTCATTGGAAGGACTGAGGTTGAGGCTGAAACTCCAATACTTTGGCCACCTCATGCCAAAGAGTTGACTTATTGGAAAAGACCCTAATGCTGGGAAAGATTGAGGGCAGGAGGAGAAAGGGATGACGGAGGATGAGATGGCTAGATGGCATCACTGACTCGATGAACATGGGTTTGGGTCAACTCCAGAAGTTGTTGATGGAGAGGGAGGCCTGGCGTGCTGTGAGGGGTTGCAAAGAGTCGGACACAACTGAGCGACTGAACTGAACTGAAGCTAGTGCTGAGTTAGTGCACTGTGTATGCTCCATGGCTTCAAATTGGGAAAACAGTATGCCTTCACCAGTGCTCATGGGGAGATTTTCTATAACATAACACCAGTAAGATATATGGTAGAGAAAAAGAATGAGGATGGCTACCCGGAGTCCCCAGATGACTACTATCCATTGTGATCACACAGAACTGCCCATTAACCTTCCCTTAGGGTTTCCCTGGTGGCTTAGCAGTAAAGAATCTGCCTGCAGTGCAGGAGCTACAAGAGATATAGGTTCAGTCTCTGGGTCAGGAAGATTCTCTGGGTCAGGAAGATCCTCTGGAGGAGGGCTTGGCAACTCACTTCCATATTCTTGCCTGGAGAATCCCATAGACAGAGAAGCTTGGAGGGCTACAGTCCACAGTGTTGCAAAGAGTTAGATACAACTGAAGCGACTTAGTATGCATGCATGCATGTAGTTGATCAGCTAGGGAAATTTTCCTGAAATATTTTCTCTAATTGTGCTCAGACTCTCCCCAGAATCACTGGGGAGATTGTTCCTTGTTGGGGATCTATCACAAGGTTTCATAAAGGACACCATACAATCTGACTAGGAAAAAAGAAATTTTTTTTCTAAGAAAACACCAGATAGATAAGTTTACTTGTGAGTTATTTTCAAAATTACCTTTTCACAAAAACTCTGCCAAAATAAAGAAAAAGAAGGGAAAATTTCCCTAACTCATTTAATGAGTCTAGAAAAAGCGTTGATAATAAAAGCAAAAAAGGGTTGTACATATAAGAAATGTCAGGCCAGTTTCACTCATATTTATAGATGATAGGAATCTAAAATAATAATAATTAACAAATTCCATCAGGGTATAAAAAAGATAATGGATAATGATAAATTTGAACTTATCACAGAAATGTAAGTTGATTTAATATCAGAAAAACCAATTAATACAATTCATTACATGAGCAGAATAAAAGAAAAATAATCTTGTTGTCACAAGGTGGGTTCCCCCAAAGCAAACACTGAGACTAAGTTTGGGATAGTGAACGTTTATTAGGAATTAAGGTCTGTGGAAGGAAGTGAGGAAAGCAGGACTGGGCAGAGGGGAAAGCTGAACTATAATACAGATCTAACATAACCTCCACCAACTAGCAGGGAGCCCTGTCAGAGTTATCCCACATCAGAGGAAGCCCTCATCTTTCTCAGTTTCTGGAAGCCGGCTGCTCTGGGAAGTCTGTGAGCCTGGGCCAGGAGACTAGAAACAAACTGACGGGCAGAGGCATTCTGCTTCCTGCATGCCCTTAACCAGAGAGCAAGTCCTACCTGAAGGCGGCGCTGGCAACAGGTCTCCACATCTCACAAACACATCTCGATAGATGAATAAAGAACATTCTACATAGTTCAGCATCTCTTTATCATGCAGAAAATTTAATCAGAGCAAATTGAGGAAAACTTCCTTAATATGATTTTTTAAAGAATCTACAAAAAGCTCACAGAAAACATCATACATCATGGCAAAATTGAAACTAATTCCATTAATATCAGGAAAAACAGAAGGATGCTCGTATCACCATGATCATTTTCCTTAACATAATGTGCTGGAGGTCCCAGTAAGCACATTTTGGTAAGGAAAACAGGTAAGGACTGGAAAAGAAAAAACAATCTGTCATTATTTATAGATAATTTCATTTTCCCTGTACAAAACCCAAGAGAATCAGGTGAATTATTAGTTTAGCAAAGTAGCTGGACAGAAATCAATATGTACAATTATATTGTTTTACTTTATACCAAAAAATATCCATTTAACTACTGTTTCTTAAAATACCATTTATAATAACAACAAAAATACAAGGTATCTAGAAATAAATGTAATAAAAAGTATGTGAGCACCTTATATGTAAAACAATAAAATTGCATTAAATGAAATTAAAGAAGCTCTAAATCAATAAAAAAATATTATGTTAATAGGTATGAAGACTTAAAACCATAAAAAGGTAAATTCTTCTCAAATCGATCTGAGATAAATTAATTCTAATAAAACTCCAGGCTTTTGGGCTTCCCTGGTGGCTGGATGGTAAAGAATCTGGCTGCCCAAGTAGGAGACAGGGGTTCAATCCCTGATCTGGAAAGATCTTAAAGGCTGCACGGCAACTAAGCCCATGCACCATGACTACCAAGCCTATGCTCCAGAGCCTGGGAACTGCAACTACTGAACCTGCGTGCCGCAGCTACTAAGATCTGTTCACCAGAGAGCCCATGCTCTGCAACAAGAGAAGCCACTGCAATGAGAAGCCTGTGCACCACAACTAGAGAGGAGCTCTTACTCCCCACAACTAGAGAAAAGTCCATGCAGCAACAAAGGCCCGGCACAGTCAAAAATAAAGAAAATTAGGTTTTTTTTTTTTAATTCAGACTTTTCACAAAGCTTTATAAACTGGTTCTAAAATTTATTAAAAGAAAAAAAAATCACAAAAACAGACTTACAGACATAGAAAAAGAATTTATGGTTACTGAAGGGGAAAAGCTGAGGGAGAGATAAATTATGAGTTTGGGATTTACAAATTACTATATATAAACTACTGTATATAAGGTCCTACTGCATAGCACAGGATTTTCAATATCATGTAACAATTTATAATGAAAGAGAATTTGAAAAAGAATATATATATATGATATATATATATAACTGAATCACTTTGCTGCACATCTGAAACTAATAAAATATTGTAAATCAACTATAATTTTAAAAGTAGCCAAGATGCTCCTGAAGAAGAAGAATGTAGATATAGAGGGAAACCCCAACAGATATCAATATGTATTATAGAGAGGAAAATATGATCTTGAGAGCAGAGGATTCCTTTAAAAAAACACACACACAACCATAAGTTGTAAATGAAAAGATTAATGTAGTCAGCTAAATTAAAACTGAGCACTTCTGTTGGTGGAAGGATATCATAAAAAAAAAAGAATAAAAAGACAAACTAAAAACTGAAAGAAAATTTGTAACATATAAGACTGATCAAGAATTCATATTCAAAACCTATAAAGAAGTACTAATAAACTAGAAAAATACAAAACAAAAAAAAGCAAAAAATAGTGAAAGGAGCAGTCACTTTACAGAAGAGAAAACACAAGCATCTAAAAAGATGATCAATCTGAATTGCATTATATGCAAATTAGAACCACGAAAAGATACTATTGTACAACCATCAGGTTGGCAAAAAGTAAAAAAATCTAAAAATGACAAAAGTTAGCAAAGATTTAAAGCAACAGAAACTTACACATTGCTAGTGTGGGAGTGTAAATTTGTGCAATTGCTTTCGGAAACTATTTGGCTTTGTTGCATGTATCTGGACTATCTATATGCATATCCTACAGTTCATTCCTAGCCAGCTACAATGAGAGCATAGTAATTCATAACAACAATTTTTGTAACAGGGAAAAATGGAAACAGTCCTGCTATTCATACCAGTAGTTGGGAGATAAATTGTAGAACCGATAATCAATGAAATATTACACAGAAATAGAAAATAATTAAACACACATAGCCCCATCAATATGGATAAATCTCAAACTACAAAATTTAGCAAACTGTAAGTCAAGAGAACCACATACAGTACAATTTCTTATATGTAAAATCTAAAACCCGCAACATTAAACAAATTTTTACTTTTTCAAACAGAGTAAAAGAATAAAAAAACATAAAATTAAGCATTTTTTTTCCTCTAAAAGGCCAGGGAAAGGCAGATGGGTTCTTAATGGACACAAAAAAGCCTTCAAAAGTACTGAAACATTCCATATGTTAAACTGAATAGGACTCACATTTGTGTTTTAGTGTTAATTTAATATCTTCCACACACATTATAGTCTTTCTTTGTACCAATTCAGTATTCACTAAAATTATTGATATGAACTAATAACACTTTACTATCTACATGCAGAGACACTGTGATGTTCTCTGATGATGTTACAACTTTGTAATATGTTAACTCTTCATCATATGTAAAAATTATAAATATATAAAAACATGTATCTGATGTTAGATGCGTAACAATAATGTGTTCCATCACCTGTTGTGCTTGGATCATGAGCCAGGAGAGTTTTGATTAGGAAATAGAATTAAATCATTAAAAGCACAGAGACCCAGACACTGGAGAACTGAAGAAATGTGAGCAAAAATTACCAGAGAGAAGTGTGTTGAATTCTGGAACAGAGACTGCCTTCTGGAGGGAGAGGAGAGCTAACTCAGATGAAAAGCTCTAGCCACGCGGGCAATGTCAAGTTCAGCCAGAAGTCAGATTTGAGGCTTGAAAACTTTCAGGAGTGACCCTGCAGACAGAGAGATCTGGGTAGACCAGGAATGAAACAGGAAAGAGAGAAAAAAAAAAGTAAAAGTAGGCTATACACAGGAGAAGGCAATGGCAACCCACTCCAGTGTTCTTGCCTGGAGAATCCTAGGAACGGAGGAGCTTGGTGGGCTGCCGTCTATGGGGTCACACAGAGTCGGACACAACTGAAGCGACTTAGCAGCAGCAGCAGCAGCAGCAGGCTACACACAGAGGCAGGGAGGAGAAAAGCATAAACCAGAAAGGCCAGAATATTGTACAGAGCAATTGTAGGTTAGTTATCAGTTGCACTTTTCTTTTTTCTGACTCATAGCTATTTTAATTATTAGAGCTTCATTAATTTCTTTTTCCTGCTGCATTTTAAATCAACAGTTATTGTGTAGCTACATGAGAAGGAAAAACAGAAAACTATACTAAGGGCATTGCTTGGGCTATCATCTGAAGAAAAGTGAAATCCAGAGGCAGCACACCAGTGACCTTGGCCCCCAGATGTGTTTTTGTTGGCCTGTCCCCAAGTGTTGCTGCTGTTGATGTTAAGCTGAATTACTTACCAAGATTTAAAACCCAGATTTCTGATTCAAGTTGAAATCAGAAGATTAAGCAACACAGGGCCTGGAGAGGACATCTTCTGGAACAGAGTAGTCCCTGCCTGCTTTGGGAGTGGCAGCATTCTGCAGCTCACAGAGCCCTCCAACTAAGACCTCACTTATGTGTGTCATCTACTGTTCCCTGTCAGTATCTGACTTTGGTGACCTTGTTTGTACCTTTAGGAGGACAACAGAAATAACCACAAGTTTCAAAAATGAATCTTCCAAACTGGGTGTTGAGGGAGTAGCCTTTCACTCTAAAAATGGAAGAAGTAGGAACAGGCTCTATTGAAATTCCCCAGCTTATCTTATGGTTTTAATTTTATGTGCATACATTTATCATTTCCAGCCCAATGAGAACAATAAAACAAGATTCTGTGATTACATAACAGTTTCATTTTGAGAAGTTCAATGACCCTTTTAAATGTTTCATTTTTCTTGTTATTATTTTTATTGACCTTGCTAACATTTGACCTGAACGGCTGCTCTTTGGGGAGCTGTCCTGGGTGACCACAAGCTTGTGACCAGACACAGGGAAACATGAGGCTACAGTTCAGTGCAGCTGTGGTCAATTTGGAAACAAAAGGCACTGCCAGTCCAGGCTAACAGGCAGCCACAAAGAACAAGAGGTTCTGGGGTTACCTCGTGGGGTGGATCAGGAACCTGGGAAGTACTGTGATACCTACCACAGCTGCAAATTAAAGCAGAACTTCAGAAAGAATGCACAGTAACATTTGGGTCTTTCAGGATACACAAACACACTCAGCACCCACCGTCCCTGGAACAAAAGGTAAGCTAGCCCCAAGAGAGGACCAGATTATATAAACCCACCTGACAAAATATTGGGCTTCCCAGGTGGCTCAGTGGTAAAGAATCTGTCTACAAAGCAAGAGATGTGGGTTCTATCCCTGGGTCAGGAAGATCCCCTGGAGGAGAAAATGGCAACCCACTCCAATATTCTTGCCTGGAAAATCCAATGGACAGAGGAGCCTGATAGGTTCTGTGGGGTTGTAAAGAGTTGGATGCAACTTAGTGATTAAACAACAACAACAAACAAAATACCAGGGCCAAGAAGTTCAGTTCTGTTCAATCGCTCAGTCGTGTCCGACTCTTTGCTACCCCATGGATTGCAGCATGCCAAGCTTCCCTGTCCATCACCAACTCCCAGAGCTTCCTCAAACTCATGTCCATTGAGTTGGTGATGCCTTCTAACCATCTCATCCTCTGTCATCCCTTTCTTCTCCCACCTTCAATCTTCAATCAGCATCAGGGTCTTTTCCAATGAGTCAACTCTTCGCATCATGTGGCCAAAGTATTGGCGCTTCAGCTTCAGCTTTAGTTCTTCCAATGAATGTTCAAGACTGATTTATTTTAGGATGGACTGCTTTGATCTCCTTGCACTTCAAGGGACTCTCAAGAGTCTTCTCCAAAACCACAGTGCAGAAGCATCAATCCCTCGGCACTCAGCCTTCTTTATGATCCAATTGCACATCCATCCATGAATACTAGAAAAACCATAGCTTTGACTATACATACTTTGTTGACAAAGTAATGTCTCTGCTTTTATTATGTTGTCAAGGTTGGTCACAGCTTTTCTTGCAAGGAGCAAGTGTCTTTTAATTTCATGGCTGCAGTCACCATCTGCAGTGATTTTGGAGCCAAAGAAAATAAACTCTGTCACTGTTTCCACTATTTCCCCATCTATTTGCCATGAAGTGATGGGACCAGATGCCATCAGGCCTTGTTGATGATACCTCCCTGTGGACATGGTATATCAATACAAACTACACTTTTGAGGTGAACCATAAACCCAATAAGGTAGTTTTGATTTACTAGTTTCGTTTCAATACAAATCTCCCCCTTGCTAGGAGGTGCCCAATTTTTTCCACTGGGGCCCAAACCCACCTTAAGTGACACTGCAGAGTAATGACATAACACAGAGAACAAGCCGACCACCTTCTTCCATAAACTAAGCATTTATAGAAATTCTAAAAATTTAAATTGTCACTTATTATACCAATGCAAGAAAGTATGTGGAACATCTTAGTCTACAGAAACAATAGGTTCAAAAGTGGTATTCCTTATTCCTCTCCATTTCAACTAAGAAGTTCAGACATATAGAAGGGTAAAGGGTGTCCCTAGGGAGCCTCTGCCATAGGTGTGAGACAACACAGGTCCTGCTAACTACAAATATCTCTCTCCAAGTTCTGATATTTTCATAGCTGATATCTTCTCCACCAACCATCAAAATTTCAGTTCAGTTCACATAAAAATTGAGCAACTCTTATTAATAACAATTAGAAAAGGAGGATGAACCCAGAATAAAGGTAGGTTCCTTCTCAATCAGGCCCAGCATAGTGTCACATTCAGAAAAAGGTATTAAATATGAAATTCATAAAAAATTGAGAGGCAATTTAAATCACTAATCCAGTCTCTTGAAAAATGCCCACAGGATCACTCTACATTATATTCAAAGTATATATTGAATATACTTGTACTGAGTATTCTAGAGTCACTGAATTCCTCACTCGGGAAAGTCATATGGTAAGTAAATTACATCTCAATAGTTGTTGTTTAAAAGATGCAAGCCAAAATGAGGACTATTAAAAATAAAAAATTAAGTCAGGCCATTTGTAAGGGAGGAAAGCTTTAAGGCGGAAGAGGGTAATGGAGATAATTCATAGTGTTCTGACAAATTCTCCTAACATCCTTACAGAAAGATCTCCAGGAAGAGTTAAAACTCAGTAATACTGCATACTAGGTAATACCCACACATTTGGGGTGATGAAGTATTTCCTACACCAATTATCTAAGTATTTTTGCATCTCAAAAACAATGATGGCAATCATAGCAAGACTTAGGTATTAAATGATGAAGACATTAAATGTGTGAGTGGAATATCTGATATATGAAGGCGAATTTACTATGAAAACTAATAATAAGCTTAAACTTCATTGCTCCTCATTTGCATGGTGCCCTTCAAAGGCCCTGGGAAGAGCCTTGGCAATGAATCACATATTTTTGTAAAATTTGCAAAAGTAAGATACTTTTAAAACTTGATCAAGTCTGGTATTCTTTCCATTTAGACTTCCCCTCCATTACTTTGCCTTCATTCTTGTTTACAGTTGGGGTTTCTGCAGACACTTGGAGGATCTGGATATGGGGGGATTGAGGAGAGATATGTTTGGGATCAATAGGACATATTTACATCACTTATAACTATGTCCACATGTCTCTTTTCTATCATGTACACGCTTCCGGTGCTGTAGGCTACACCCACTGCCACATCCCCTTCAGCCCTCCCGATTTCATGTCACCTTCCCTCTCAAACCTCTCCTTAAACAAAGCATGCTAGAGGAAGGGTTGATGTATCTTAATCTCTCTAAAGAAAAGGGAAAGTGTTAGTTGCTCAGCTGTGTCCAACTCTTTGTGACCCTATGCGGCCCCACCAGGCTCCTCTGTCCATGGAATTCTCCTAGGAAGAATACCGGAGTGGGTATCTGTTCCCTTTTCCAGGGGATCTTCCCAACTCAGGGGATCAAACCTTGGTCCCTCACATTGCAGGCAGATTCTTTACCATCTGAGCCACCGGGGAAGAAAGCTAGACTATAAAATTTTTATATAAAATGTAAGGAAAAGTATGCAGCCTAAGTGCGTGAAGAGTTTATTAATAAAAAGTACTGCTATTTTCTGAATTTTGGAAAGTTTGTAGAACTGGCTAGCTTTCCTTAAATGTGTTATTTGTTTTGATTTCTCTCATTCTAAATCAGCATTCACATCTAACCAATACCTAACAGTGCATTTTTAAGCTTGTATTCTTTTACTTAAAGAAGGTCCTCCAAATTGTATAATCTTCAGGCTCCACAGAACCTGAATCTATCCCTGGAGGGAAAAACATTCTTATCCTCTTTCAATCCATCTTGCGCAAACAGAGCAAAACAAACATACAAGAATCTCAGTGAAAAGGCTGAACCTACCAAGTTTGAAGAGTTGTGAACAGCAATGATTTGCACTGTGCCCATAATATTTTGAGTAGGAATTTACTTGTCTTAATTTGGTGAATGGAAAAACCATTCCAAAAAGCCTTCACAGATTTACTTGGAACATGGCCCCCTACTTCCATTTTTTCATAACATCTTTTCCTCAATCACAGATTCTTCTGTTGCATAATTTTCAAGAACATAACTCTCACAGTTGGGCAGCAGATGCTAAATATATTTGTGATATAATCAATCATGTGTCCAAATAATATACATAAAACTATTCTCAAAATTTCAACCTGAAATCCTGATAGTATCTCCTAAAAAAATTACTCAGATGCATAAAAGGATTTAATGAATTTGTCAAACATAGCATAAAAATAAGAAAAAACAATAAAAAGATTGAGATCGATTGATGGATTTAGATCCCTACCTCACTCTATATACAAAAAATGTTAAAACTGACTGAAAAGAAAACAATGTCAAAACAAAACCTTAGAAAGGTTACCTAAAAACACACATTGGGCTTTATAAATGCTTTAAATTTCACTTCAAGACTAGAAATCATAAACAAAACAATCAGTAGTTTGGCTACATAAAACTTCTAAAAATTCTATGCAACCAAAATAAAAACCATATAACATATTAAAAGCAAACTATAAACAGGGGGAAATATTTGCAATATATTTATACATAGCAAAAAATTAATCTCTTAAACTTTAAAAATTACCAAGACTTAAAAAGTAAAACACTAATGCCTCAAAAAATATATGAATAGAGGATAGGAATAGGAAATTGACAGAATAAAAAATTCTACAATATAGGAAAACTTTTGATTCAAATTAAAGAAACCATGATATAATATAGTTTGCCCACTAAAGTGTTAAAAAAAATTTTCCCTGCATGCTAATAATACTCAGTTTTGGGTAAGGAGGAGAGAGAAACAATACCACTTTGCTAGAGGGTAATTTCACTATACATGTCAAAAGTTATTAAATGTTCATGCATTTTTACCCAGAAATTTCAATTCTGAGACATTTCAGACAGCCTGAAAATCCATCAGTCAGCAATTAGTTAAATAAACAAACTATGTAGTTAAATAAACTATGGTCCTTATAATGGAATAGACTGCTTCCATTAGGAAAAAATATTGTAAAAGAATATTTACATCATAGTGAGTAGACACATGCTGCTAAGTGAAAAAAAAAGCATATTATAAAAGTAAATGCAGAATAAAATTCTTTTCATTAGAGAATAACCCGAAAAGGTGGAAGTAGTGACAGATTTCCTCTTCTTGGGCCCCAGAATCACTGCAGACAGTGATTACAGCCATGAAATCAGAAGATGATTGCTTCTTGGCAGGAAAACAATGAGAAACCTGGACAGTGTTTTGAAAAGCAGAGACATTACTCTACCAACAAAGGTCCATATAGTCAAGGCTATGGTCTTCCCAGTGGTCATGTACAGTTGTGAGAGTTGGACTGTAAAGGCACAACACCAAAGAATTGATGCCTTCAAACTGTGGTGCTGAAGAAGACTCTTGAAAGTCCCCTGGACAGTAAGGAGATCAAACCTGTAAACCTTAAGGGAGATCAACTCTGAATATTCACTAGAAGGACCAATGCTGAAGCTGAAGCTCCAGTATTTTATTCATCTGATGCGGACAACCCATTTAAAAAGTCCCTGATGCTGGGAAAGATTGAGGGCAGAGGAGAAGAGGGCATCAGAGAATGAAATGGCTGGATGGTATCACCGATGCAATGAACATGAACTTGGGCAAACTCTGGGGGATGGTGAAGGAGAGGGAGGCCTGGCATGCTACAGGCCATGGAGTCACAAAAAGTCAGACACGGCTGGGCAACTGAAGAACAACAACATGGTAATGGTAGTAGCAATAGCTGCCATAAATATTCATTATGTGTTTGGCATTGTTATAACAATGGGCTTATAATCCCATTGTATGTGTTATCTCATTTAACACAACATTATCTCATTTAAATTTCACAACAATCCTGTGAAGCAGTTGCTATTACTACCTTCAATTTTTAGTGGGGAATATGAAGCACCAAAAAATCAAATAACTTGCTCAAGGTGAAACCAGGATTTGGACCCAGGCAAACATATTCTAGCTCCTGCAGTCTTAACCGCAATGCTAATTTCTGAGTTATATGATTATTAGATTAGAGGAAGAGAATAGATTAACTATCATGCTTTAGTAAGAAATTCTCCCAAAATATTAATAATATTTACATCTAAGAAATAGGATTATGGGTGACTTTTATTTTCTTATTTTTATTAGCTATATTTTCTAGATTTTCAATAAGAAATATAAACTTTCACAAAGGAAAACAGAAATATTAGTTCTTATAACCTTTCTACTCCTTTCCTATCAATAGGTAAAAAGATAGTTGTTATAAATGTCACTCCTATTTCTACCTATATAACAAGAGAAAGATCACCCAAAGAACCAAATTTTTTTAAGTATTTGCTACCTAACTTGAAAGCAAGGAAGTCCACCATTTGGATTTCAGGGTTCTCTTTCATGATGGAAAGGGGTGAACATGAGGGGAGGGAGAAGTGAGTAGGGGGACACAGTTTTGATCTGTCACAAAAGATAGTAAAAAATTTGTCTCCAAAGTTAGTTAGGAATAATTTCATTTATTCCTTGATTCCAAAACTGAAATTCAGAAGTTTAGTAATTATATAAAAATCAAAATGGATCAAAGGGCCAGATGTTGCAGGCAGGATGACTAATCAAACAGAGCCTGGTTAATGTGCTCCATGCCTTGCTCAATGGGAAGCAATTACTCTAACATTAGCTTTACAGTGTTTAAACAACCATTTCATTATATTTTTTCTACACTGATTAAATTTTCTCAGCATTTCTAATGCATCATTACATCTGCCTTGCATTTAGATAATGCACAGCATTGCTATCCATTAAAAAGTCCCTATTCTCTTTCATCACCTTAATAAATCTAATTTGGCTTTATTTGCATAAAGTTTGATAAAGAGTGATTAGCTTTCTTACGAATAGCATACCTTGGATGAAAACATCCCTTCCTTCACTTGGCTAAAAGAGTTGTTCACGGATTTCTAAGTGAACCCCCCAGCAGTAGCCACTTAAAAGTGTGGGGGATAAAAGAAAATTTGTAACACAAATGCCATTGTAGAATTACTGTCTATGCCTTCCAAGACTGCTGAGGGGTAGATATAACCATGGGACCATCTAAGACACTTTGCTTTTTATTCCTAAGTATATAGCCTAAGGAATTATGATAGAGGACAACAACATCAAGAATAATAAGCTCACATTTGTAGCCCTCTACTTCAATATTCACATTTACCCTCAACACATAGAGATTCAGGACATTTTAGCCCTTACCCAAGTAAATGGACTGTAAAGTAATCTCTGGAAGATAATAGCTAAGATGAAAAGCTCTGTCAGGGTATCAGATATGCCAGGCAATCACTTATAGAAACTCAAACTATGCTAAGTTCTCAGGGGAACTTTCTTAAATACTGCAAATAAATATATTATGTTGGTGAGTATTATGCGATGACATTGATTCTGCCCTTTGAACTTATGGTTTTGATAACAGAAACTCAAAACCACAATCCAAGTGCCCTTGGAAATATGAAATGGAGAGTATACTGTCCTAAAAGGGAAGAGAATATCCACTGAAATCAATAGGCTGCATTCTGCCTTTGTGCTAGAGATGACGATATTGGAGTGGAAAGGAGACAGCAACCCCTCATTTACTTCTTGTGACAGAATTGGTGGAGGTGGAGGGAGAAGTCATTCAGTCATGCCCGACTCTTTGCAACCCCATGGGGTTCTGTGCTTAGTCACTCAGTCATGTCCAACTGAGAAACCCCCTGGACTGGAGCCCATCAGGCTCCTCTGCCCACGGAATTCTCCAGGCAAGAATACTGGAGTGGCTTGCCATTCCCTTCTCCAAGGAATCTTCCTGACCCAGGGTTCAAACCAGGGTCTCTCACATTGCAAGCAGATACTTCACCATATGAGCTACCAGGGAAGCCCATGACAGAACAAAGCATCGCAAATACAGATTCCACCAAGGTTTGAACTCTCCCCTATGAGTCAGTGATTCACTGTCCAGTTCTATGTCACTATTCATTCTTCCCAACATGTCATTGGTTTTCATTTATATAATAGAAAAATATTGAGTATTATAGAATTTACTAGATTCAAGTTCAAAGTCTTATATTTCAAAGTCCTGGACTTTCCCTATCCACACATCTCTCTCCCTTCATTTATCCCCTCTCTCTTACTTCCCCTAGTTCTTGAGTATCCTCATGAGTCTACAGCTCATTTCAGAGGCTTACTCTGCCTGCTCCACTTCACCCCTTTCTTACTGAACAATGTATCAATCCTAACATCATGACAGTAATTGCAAAGATTTTACTCAGTTTTATGGGACTTAACCACTACTAGACTGATGGTTAGTGATAAGCAAAGGAGTCCAAGATGTAGTACATACTGTAAATAACAGAACCTGTTATATAGAGATGAACTTGACTCTAAAACTAGCCACCTAAATTACAAATAATGAAATCTTTAAGGTATGAGAAGCTTAAGAATAGTGAGAGTAATATGATAATTGTTCCTTTTCTCCAGGTGAGAAGGGCTAGGAATCCTACCTGATTACTCCTCCAGCAGCAAGACTCCTGTCTCTCTAGGCTCTGATTATGGGCTCTGATTTCAGATGAGTTATTTTGTTAGCTCTCTTTCTTCTTTGTAGAATGGCCATCTTTTGCTGTGAGAGAGGCAGAGGGAATGGGGAAGAAAGAGGGAGAGAAGAACAAAAAAGGGGTTTTTTGCTTCAGTCTAGTGTAGAGTAATAAGTGCTTTTATTGTTCTCACTCAAATTATCCAGTGGGCAAAACCCTCATTTCAAAATAACTGACCTCATTATCTATGAAAAGGAAAGATATAGGATTGATCAATACATCCAGGGATGGAATTGACTAATATTTAGATGAATGTTAGCTCCCCCCAAGGCTTTTTCAAATGGTGGCTGTTTTTTCTCCCACAGTCCGTGAATTCCTGAGTTGAAGATTTTGGACCCAACCTACTACCACTGCCAAGACATTGCCAATCTTCCTCCACTCCCCTGCTCCTCTGAAGACCACAGCACACAGCTGCATCACCCAACCACTTGATAATGTCATTGATTGACCATGAAGTCATTTCCCTTCATTTGGGAAAGCCTAGGACATCTGAATAGATGCACTTCTCTCTAACATACTCTTTCTACATTCTTGGCCATCTCAGTACCC
Source organism: Antilocapra americana (assembly GCA_007570785.1). Classification (NCBI taxonomy): domain Eukaryota; kingdom Metazoa; phylum Chordata; class Mammalia; order Artiodactyla; family Antilocapridae; genus Antilocapra; species Antilocapra americana. Next base: position 15,146,661 of record ML661896.1, read on the forward strand.
ACACGTGCATGGTTTCCTATATCCTAGCCTCTCAATTTCTTAACTTCATTCCTCCAAAATTCTCTTCCAGGGCTTATCCACTCACTCCAGACTTTGCTGTCACACCACATCCAAAATTTGAATGCCAACTTTCTCTATTACCTTTATCCTTCCAGATGACATATTTATGTGCCCATTTCCAATAATTCTTCCTCCCTGCAGGGGCCAGCAGTCCACTGAGTTCTCTCAATGTTCATCACCCTTCCCTGCTCTAACTTCCCTCCAACCCAACTTAGATTTCATGGTCTAGAAACTCTAGTAACTTCCTTGAACATATTCTTAGCTCCTTTGCCTCCCTTTCTGGCATCATTTATACCTGGCAATACTAACCTTAGAAAATCCCAACTCTTCCATAAAATATGACTATGTCAACACAGCTAAATATTTTAAGAGAAAATCACCCATAATATATTCCCCTTTAAATGTTATGTCTACAATGTTCAAATGGACCCTCAGTATTAACCAGCATCCTTGTGACACTTACCAAGTAAGTCTGCCTTTCTACTATCTGAGTTAACCATTTCACAATTTCTCCTCTCCTAACAGACTTATTCTTCAGAGACACCAAATAAATGCAATCAGATAGAGCAATCTATCTTCCCCAACCAAACTCATTAGTAGGTCTGCACCTGTATTCACCTAGTTTTCCTCCTATTAAAAGGAGCACAGTGGCCTTGACCCTAAGATTGTCCCCATCCTTTCTAAAGTTAATCCTCCATGTGTGTATGGATTTCATTCCCTCCTCCTACTCATTGAGTTTGATCCCTCTCTTGCCTAAAAAAATTAAAGTACTTTATTACTCTTTCCTGCATTATTTCCATCATCAGACAAATTTGCTACATTATTTCCCAGCTCAAAAAACAATCCCTTAACCCATATCTCCCTCCAAGTTCTTCCCATTTCTCTCCTCCCTTCACAGGAAAGCTTTCTAGATTTCCCATCTATCTACTATCATCAGGTTTAGCCCACCACTTCATAGAGAGGCCATGTATCAAATTCACCATGAACCTCTAGGTTCTCCCTTCATTTTAGTCAATCTATGGGAAGTTTCTGCTGCAACTGAATGCTCTCTAGAAGAGAGGACACTACAGTATTTAGTCATGGGCCCTCCACTCTTCTCTGTCCACTCTCTCCCTAGGTGATCCTATCTCAGGATGTCTCCTGATGCATCCTTTGGTTGTACATACAGATGCAATGAGTCAGGACTGGAAGGACACTAGAGAAATACCATAATGTATTCACTTATAAACCTATTATGAATGTCTCCTTCTCTTCAGTCAGTATTACACCAGGATATTATCTGAGTTCTATAGTAGACTGAGCATCATGTGGCCAATAAAATCTCCAAAAAGTCATTCAGCCAAGACATCTTTAATCTTTTCTATACTTAAATGTTATTTCAGAATCCTAATAGATTGACCATGACAACTTAAAAGGGCACATACTATCACTGTCTAGAATCAGTATTCATATCTTTAAATCAGAATACCCTTTATACAGGTTCAAATAAGTATTAAACAAAAAAAACTCAGATTAAAATTGTACATATATAGGTGCTCAATAAATAGTCATTGTTGCCTGTTCAAAATGGGAATTTGAAAGAGAAAAAGATTTCTAACTAAGTGAATCAGGAAAAGCTTAAAGAGCTAACATTAAATTGCATTTAGATTGCTGGATAGACTTTCAAAAAGAAATTATAAACAAATACATAAAGAAGAATAACAAAGTAAATATTGATAGAAGTAAGTACATCAGACTGGCTGAGGCATAGAGTTGGAGCTTAGTCTCATTTGGGAAGCATATACAATGCCAGGGTTTGCTATTATCAGCCCTCATAGAATCTGGAGTCCAGCATCAGGAAGAACCTAGTATCTGCTGGAAGGACCCCATGATACCACCCTGCCTCTCTAACCCTAGCCTGTTGCCTCTGACCATGATGCCAGCTTATGTGTCCTGACTTCCTCTTCTTGTCCGCTTTCAGGGTCTTTCCAGATTACTCACTCCGTTTTAGTGCTCTCCCATGTTCTAATCCCAGCCCTATCAGCAGCCAAGCTCATTCCATTGGTTGTTGGGATAGTGAATTCCAGAAAGAAAACTATCTTTAATCCAACAGTACAGAAACCAGTAGGGAAACAAACTCAATGGTCCATATTTGAGGGAGAAACTGTGTGGCTTATAATGAAAAGGACAAGAGTGATGAAATGCACATATGTAGAAAAAGACTAAAAATTTTAAATTAATCAATCTGACTGGATAGAGCTCCACAAATCAGAGTTTCCAAGAATAGAAAAAGGGCAAGAGAAATAGGGAAATAAGGAGAAGACAGGAAATCAAAATGAACTCAGCTCTGTGACCCTTTGCTTGTTTCCCAATACCCAGCAGATTTGCAATGAATATTTGTTGACAGACTAAATAAAACAGCTTTGACTAGATGAAGTTTTGGGTATTTGCATTACAATATGTCATAATCTCCTGAATGAATTGTTTACATTTTAAATTTGAATTTTAAACATGCAGCTGTCATTTTAGTAGACCAAATCAGAAAAACAACAATTATTTGCTACCTAGCCTTTGTCCTGATTTCAATTCTTTTGGAAATGTACAAGAAGATCCCATTCACTGTAGTGGGAATTTAAATGAATGCAATTGATTTCACCTAGGATACAGAGATGCTCCTGCAAAGCTAGAAATATAAACCACTAAGCCTTTGTTGAAGGGATTTCTGAACTACAGTGTTACATGTCTCAGAATAAAAGCATTTGGTTTCTCCAGGCTCAAGGTAAGTTTAAGCTGGAATCTAGAAACGTTACCACAAGAAATCCTTAGGTTTTGCCAATAATGGTTAAAAGTATGTTTTATGGTGATAGTGCTCAGTTGTTTTTCTTTCTTTTGTTTGTATAACTTTTTAAATTGTAGCTCAAGTAGTGAGCTTTATTTGAAGTGATAAGAAACCCAGAATAATTTCATTAAGGATTAAATTTTCAAAGCCAATTGGATCCTACAAAAAAGAAAGGAAGGAAGGAAGGAAAGGAGGGAAGAAGGTGAGGAACAGGGGGATGGAAGGGTTCATTAGAGTGCTGAGGTTTTAATGTCTTGGTGGCCCATATAAGCAAACTAAGTCTTAACCTGTAAATAATTCAAGGTTATGAAATCAAAACAAAAAGGACAACCAACCACAAATAGCCAAGTAGGCTTTGTGCATGCGTCCTAAGTTGCTTCAGTCATGTCTGACTCTTTGTGACTCCCTGAACTGTAACCTGCCAGGGTCCTCTGTCCATGGGATTCTTCAGGCAAGAATACTGAAGTGGGTTGCTATGCCATCCTCCAGAGGATCTTCCTGACCCAGGGATCAAACCTGTGCCTCCTGCGGCTCCTGTATTGCAGGCAAATTCTTTACCACTGAGCCACCAGGGAAGCCAAAGTAGGCTTTGAACTCCAGCTAATCAAATAATTTCCTTTCTTTGCTTCCCACTTTCTCTACATTGTCTTTCCCCTCCTAAACACTTCTGGTTTGGTGTTGCCACAGAATCTTTCTGAACATTAGCCTCCAGTGGAATCTTAATGAGAAGCTTTCTTTCCCTTCAGTGGGTAGAATTCAGGATTCCTTAGTTCAAGTATATGCTTCAAACACTGAGCAGCTAGAGCCCACCTGTCAAGGACCACAAGTTCTCCGATTAAAAAAATAAAGTCCTTTCATGGAACTGGGGGTTGCCTGCCAGCAGGCTCTTTGCCACAGCTATTTTGAAAACTGGCAAAGTGCATGGAAAAATCATTCTTCACCCTAATAGATGAGTCTTCCCTCATAAAACAGATGAATTTAGAACACCTTCTTAGTCAGACTCATAAAGGCAAAGGTACGAGGGATTTTATGGAAAATGCTGACCTCCTAAGAATTAGTTTTTAAATTGAATTTTCCACTCTTGAGATATTTGATAAACTCCTTGTCTCTCCTACTAAAGGTCATGCCAGAAAATAACATATATGATTATTCACACCGATCACCTACCCGAGCCATGCTTTACTCATGTCAAGTTTATAACCAAAATTCAACCTCACATTAAAGGGTCTATTTAATATGAAATAACTTGCAAATACACATCTTCTAATTTAAAAAATGAATTCTAATTTGAACTTTTTTGAAATTTCAAGTAGAATATACTCTAGTAAAACTAAAAAAAATTAAAAATATGAATGCTGAGGAGAGGTCAGAGGATTTTCGCAGCCATTCAAGAAGCTTGGGGATAGGAGATAGGTTATTTCCCGCTTCAGCTTCTTTCTTGGTCTTCAAATGTACTCTAAGTGCCTGACATTAAGTTGTTGATTCCCCATCATTTCAGAGACATCCATCTCAGATAAGCACACTGCCAGCTGTATGACAAGCTAGTAGGAGACTGACTAGATGAAGGACACAGGATGCCCCTACCCATGAAGATCCCCTTTTAGAGAGCTCTGGGGAACTTAGGTAACTGATCACTAGAGGGACCCCCCTTCTCCCTTCTTGTTCCCTAATTCTCACTCTTATGTCTTAAATCCACCATTAAAGGGAGAACGCTCAAAATCCTAGGCACCCCACTCTAAACTATAATGAATATGGTGCCCAGATCCACAGTCCCATCATCTCTCTCAACCTCCACCACACTGTGTGGCTCTTGGGACCTGAAAGTAAGAATCCCTCTTTTTTTTTTTCAAAGTTCCCTAATGGTTGTTGCTGAGGTATCCTACAGTCAAAATAAGAAGAACAAGGGCCAGTCCAGCCACAGCATCAGCTCTGCTCCAGGAAGTGTTGATAGGGCTCACCACAAGTAATAAGGCCCCAGGCAGGTCCCTCAGCCATTTCCAGCAGAGAGCATCACTATCAACAGGCTGAGATAGACAAATCAAGTCCCTCTTCAGCTTCTTTGAATTAGAACGCATTCCTCTGAAATGAGGGGGTGGGGGCGGAAATGATTGCTAGTAAGCAATTTAGCCTAGGAGATAGGCAATGAAATTGACATCAAAGTTGGTTTCTTTCTACAAAGTGTATTAATGAGTTATGATAATACTACACATATCTAAGGTACTTTAAGTATGTTGCATTGTTTTACTCTATTAGTCAGCCCAGTTGGGGTAAGGGATGGGAGAGGGCTGTGTGTGATGAAAAAAGAGTTCTTGTACTGACTTTATTCCATGACTCACATGCTTTTCACAATTTCAAAACTATCTGAAATTGACTACGTCATAAAAACACAGTTGTCCAGTTGGGATTGTATATGTTGACTGTGCATATGTGACTGTAGTTATTATTGGAGACCTGTCAAGGGATGCCTATATTTGTTAATAAATTATTACACAGAAATTTACAGTTGTAGTCGTATTTGCCATTAGGGCAACACAAGTAAATAAGAGGTGTGACAGATAGTTGAAATATATTCCTGAGATGCACAAACAATATAAATATGAATTTAATGTGACAAAAACATGTAAGCACAACAAGAGCTGCAACTTGCCTTAATAAAATGTGTTTTTGGAGCCAATACTATTTCTGTACTTTAAAGTATAATGGCAAACTACTGACACAAGAGAAGAACAGTAAGATTTTCACAATTGGCTCACATGTATTTTAAGAAGCAACATGACAATCAGTCGTTCATGGCCCTGTCTAGGTTCCTATATGTCTCCTTTGTCATTTCTATCATCCAAGTAGCCTGGACTTCAAACTTAGTATAATTTGTAGTTCAAATGTCATATTTCAAACATTTTTACACCTCGGTATTGCTGTTTTCTAATATGGGTTTATAATCTATTCATACAAAGCAAGCATCAGATAAAATTCTCCAATCTTTAAACTTCTTTTAAATGCCCTCTTTAAAATTTAGCTTAAATGTGTCAAAACAATAATACTAGCTAATATCGCAATGACACTTAGTATCTGTATTAGTACTGTATTTGGTCATTCATTGAATACAAGCTCACATTGTTTAAAATTGTATATATTTTCACATGTATGCTAGCTGATGACTTAGAAAGCAGATATCTGCACACCAAAATTTTGAAAGAGACTAGAGGAAGGAACATATCAACTGGTACATTTTCAGAATCTGAGCCCCATAAGTATTTTCAGAAACCCCAAACTATGAGGATAACTATAATTCAGATTTCATTTTCAAGAAAGTGAAATATTGGGTATATTTTTATTAGTTGCCAGTTTGGATAACTCTTCCAAGTAGAATAACTTTAAAATTTTCACCTAACATATTCACAAAAAAGCAAAAGCTATAAATTATATGCCGAATTTCTATTCCTTGATCCCATCCTGGTCTGAAGCTTTTTGCCTCTTATGAGATGTACCCAACACAATCTTTCCATCTGACATACCCATTCTTTATCATTGTGGTTCAACATCTGCAGCAATCTTTTGGGCAGGAAGCCAATTGTGGTTCCTTGGAAATTTGGTTTCTGGAAGGAGCAGCCCTCTGCCCTCACCGTGTTAATGTGGGGAGGACCCTTTCAGTAGTTTTAATGTATCTATACAATAAGATTCTTTCAAAAGAAAAGTGTTGGCCCAGGATCAAAGCAAAGTCATCACTAAAGACTCACAGTCTTGAAGTTTTACAAGTTGTACTTAAGAAATCAAAAGGACTACCATGAGAGAGAAGTTTTCATGAGAGAACGCAATATGTTAGAAAGTATCAGAGGGCAGACAGCTAGAAGAAGTAAAATTAAAATGCATAGAGAGGGCCAGAAAGAAGCTCTTGGTGACCAAGAGCCAGTTACGCAATTCTGGAGAGAGCACCAACTGCCCTCACTGGCCTGGCTAGGTTTTTGCACACTCAGCTGGAAATGTCAAGGATAAATGTCCAGCACGCTGTTCGGAGGAAATACCCCTGATCTTACCTCACCTTAGCTTCTCTCAAGCAGACCAAAAATACAAGGCAGGCACTTTCTGTCTTGAAGAATAAAGATAAAGATAAGTACTTGCCAGGATGCAAAGCAGTTTGCCGTACAAGGTTGTCCAACTGGCTGCTGCTGCTAAGTCGCTTCAGTCGTGTCCGACTCTGTGCGACCCCATAGATGGCAGCCCACCAGGCTCCCCATTCCCAGGGATTCTCCAGGCAAGAACACTAGAGAAATGCAAATCAAAACCACAATGAGGTACCACTTTACACCAGTCAGAATGGCTGCCATCCAAAAGTCTACA